>JACMIG010002470.1:0-15203 GCA_014805385.1 Levipalatum texanum | reverse complement strand
CCCCCCCCCCCCCCCCCCCCCCGCCCCCCCCCCCCCCCCCCCCCCCCCGCCCCCCTCCCCCCCCGCCCCCCCCCGGGCTGGCCGGCCGAGAGGTACCTGGCCTCCTTCACGATCTTCTCCGTGCTCTCACGGGGAACGATTGGGTCGTCCTCGGAGTAGAGGAAGAGGACGGGAGTCTCCATGACTTCGAAGACCCGGAACGGCTCCAGGTAGATGTCGTCTTCTTTCATTGCCGGCACAATCACCAGGTCCTGGAAGAGGGGAGGGGGAAGAGGGGGAGAATGGGAGTACCTTGTATTTATTGGGGAAGAAACCCTTGAGGTTCTCCTGCATCCCGTGCCACATGGGATCGGCCGTATTGTGTATGGCACTCTCCATTATCATCATATCGATCTTTCTGACGGGGAATCGTCGAATGGCCTCGGGGACTACGGTAGTCCCCAGAGAGTATGCCCATAGAGTGATGGAGTTGTCGCCGGCGTGGCTGAGGGGGAGGAGAGTAGGAGAGGGCTCCCTCCAGGGGAGGGACCTGTCCACGTATTCCAAGATTCGTTCTACGTCTTCTATTGCCGACTCTGCATCGACGGTGCCGGCGGAATCACCGAATCCTGAAGGGGTCTCTGTCTCTTCCCTCCTCCTCCCCTCCCACCTCTCATGCTGAACATGAGCAGCTGAAGGTCTTCCTTCATCAAATGCTGATAGAATTTCATTCTGTCCTTGTTGTGCCTGAAGGGGGAGTGGAGGGAGGAGAGAGGGACTCTCGTTGCCTGTCGTGGTATGCACCGTGGAAGATGACAATGACACGGAGCGAGCGGTCGGAGAGAAGGCCCGCCCCTTCACTAGACAGCTTGGTCTTCCACTGTTTAGGGACGATGTGCCTGTAGACGCCCTCCCTCTCTCCCCCTTCCTCTCTTCCCTCCCTCTCTCCCCCTTCCTCTCTTCCCTCCCTCACCATCCTCCAAGCATCGTATTCCCCTGTCGAATGTAGAACAGACGACCAGTCAAGTTGCTGGGGATGATGGGGTCGGGGAAGACTCCTGCAACTCTTCCCCTTCTCCTCCCCCTCCCTCATCTCCCTCACCCGCCGATCCGATCAGGCTTATTCGAAGAAACTGTGGAAAGGCGAGCAGGAGAATGGGAATAACTGAAGGGGGGCATGAAGTGGGAGGGGACGGGGGGCAGACCAATAAAGTACAGGAAGAGAACTCCCGTAACTATTATGGGGATCAATGACAACTGCCTGGAAAGAATCGAAAGTGTTATAGGCATGGGCGAGGAGATGGATGACCTGTAGACGAGAAGCCGGGACATGGCAGAAAGGGAGTAGACCGTCTGTCGTCTGTGTAGCGAGGGGAAGTGGAGGAAGAGAATCGAGAACGCATTTTTTTATATTTCCTAGGCATTTCCATTTTTCAGACTAACAAATTCTTGTTAGTGAGTAACAATTATTGTGCAGCGACAGAGAACTTGTAAATCGAGTTCCGAGAGTTAAAATTTCCACCTCTCATATTTCAAAGCCAATAAGGAATATGTGGCTAATTTCTTCCACACTTCGGTTGGAATCCATGACCAAGTAGCGTGCCAAATTTAAGCCTCAGATTCCTTTTCTCCTCGAAGATACAAAGAGAGCTGTCTGCTAAACAGCACAAGTCTTTTACTAGTTCTGTGGCGCTGCACAATAGATGAAATAATGAACATCTCGAAGTCTCCATTTACATGTATACTGTACACGCGAAAAATAAGCTTTGTAGGTGATCGCGAACTGATTAATTTCTTGGTTAAAAAATTTTTAGGAAATTATTTTGTTACAAATTTACACCGCGATATTAAATATTTGAAAACATTTGTTTCGTGGTGCGTCCTGAAATGTCGGTAATTGAAGATGTGGCGGCGTCCGCTACTCCAGGCAGCTCGAAGTTCGTCCTCGGGTGGACACTCATCGTCGCTTCCCGACGGATGCTCTGCTACCTGCCGCCTCTCACCAACTACAGCAGAAATCTCATCCACGGCCAATTTTGGAGAGGTTGTGGAGGCCAAGGTACCCCTTTACTAAAAGAGGTGATTTTTTATCTCTTTATCCATCTTCAAGGGTTGGATCAAACGGACTCACAAGACCGGCGGAGCCACATTTGCACACATCTCCGATGGGCTGTCACATCAGACGGTTCAGGTACGATCCGGGGTGTTTGCAGTATTTTGGAGTGTCTGCATTCCAGATCGTAGTGCCGCGTGAGCTGCTGACTCCGAGGGATGGCGCTCCTTCCTTTACCACTTCCCTTCCTCTTGGTGCGTTGTCCTTCTAGGCATAGGGCATAATGTAATATTTCCGAGTAGAAATGTGCTGAAGGATAGACGGTAGAAGATTTATGTTGACATGTGCAGGTTCGGCGATTCGAGTGCGCGGCGACTGGAAAGAAAGTGAGGGGAGGATGCAGACAGGAGAATTGGCTGCTAGCTCAGTAGAAGTTCTCGCTACAGACAAAGATGTAAGGTAGCTTAAATCGGGCTGTGTTTTATTGATTTCCGAGGGGTAGGTCCTAGATACTGAGAAATGGTTGCAGCCCCGTTACTCGTCTCTCACAGCAGATCAGCTCCGTCGAGACCTTTCCCTTCGCGCTCGATCCGATGCCTTCTCTTCTCTTCTCAGACTACGATCGAGACTCACACAGGCTACACATCGATTCTTCCAGGTCGGGATCCCCAATTCTGTCATATTCACCACTTGCAGGATGGTAACTTCGTCCACGTCGACACGCCCATCCTAACTGCCAATGACTGCGAGGGGGCAGGGGAGACATTCACGCTTCAGGTGAAAGCACTAACTTCTACTGCTCTTATTCATGGAACCACATGATTTACGTGATGTATACCTGAGTAGCCTCCAATTCTCTTCAGCACGGTCCCTCCACTCCTTCATCCTCTACGGCAGATCAGTTCTTCGGCCAGAAGGTATTCCTCTCCGTCTCCTCTCAGCTGCACCTCGAAGCAGTCACTTCGTGAGTGTTCCATTTATGGAGAAGTAGATGGAAATCTTTAGTGGAATCTCCCGCGTGTACACTCTTGCCCGTGCATTTCGTGCAGAGAAGAACCAGAGCAGCACTCACATGAGTGAATTCACCATGCTAGAGGTAAAGTAGAAATTCATTGTTTATTAGCAAAATCCATATCTCTATTTGAAGAAGCGATTGTAGATGGAGCTTGCTCATTGCACGAATCTGGACGAAGTGATGGGAGTGGCGGAGGCGTATCTCCGTGCCATGGGCGACGTCCTCGGAAGCGTCGAAGCTGCCGCCGATGCAAAGGCTGTCGACGCTGTCTACGGCAAAACTGTGGGCTTTTCGATTTAAGTGTTATTTAGCTTACGTTGGCACCTACAGACCCAGCATCTCTTCAACTTCCTACAGTCTTCCCAGCCGATTCCTCGCATTCCGCATGCCAATGCCATTGAGATACTCGCAAAGATCGGTAGGCTTGTCTCTCTGCTTCCAGGCGAGTGCCCATTGCAGGCCACTCGCTCCCTCCAAGTGGATCACTCTCTCGCTCCGCCGAACTCGCCCTCGTCGACCACGTCGGAGGACCAGTGAGGAATACTCTATTAAACTCTATTTATATTTGTTGCTCCTTCCAGCTCTTTGTAACCCACTTTCCATCCTCACAGAAGCCATTCTACATGCGGAGAATGACAAAGGATACGGTACGTTCATAGGGAATGGAAACTGTAAACTGATCGATTTGAAGACGGAGTCATTTGATCTCCTCGTTCCGTTGGTGGGCGAACTGGCGGGAGGATCGCTGAGGGCAACGACGAGAGAGGAATTGGAAGAGAACTGTCCCGGAGGGGCCATTCCCCCTGCCCTCGAGTGGTACGCAGCCCTTCGAGAACGAGGGAAACCGCCGTCGGGAGGATTTGGAATTGGATTCGAACGCCTCCTTCAGGTGTGTATGCATTTCTTTCTCCCCATCCACCAGTCTTACAGTGCCTGTTGGAGATCAAGAACATCAAGGATACGGCAGCCTTCCCTCGGTGGCTAAAGCATTGTCAATGCTGATCATGTAAACATTGTTGGTTATGTAAGCTGGAGTAGTTGTTCTATTTGGAATTCAGTTTAGATTATGACATCATCGAAGTTGCGTTTGTTTTTAGCTACCGAATACGTTACAAACGTAATAAATGATCGTGATGACTGCAAGCAGCATATGGCTCTGATGGATGGTATCCACTAAAATGTCGGCAAAGTTATACATAGATATTATCAACGGTTTTCAGTTTCACTCCATATCTAGCCGTCGCTGGCAGTGCCCCCCAGCAGCCATGGTGAAAATGAAGAACAAGTGAGACCACTTGGCCACCTTCTCTATCTCTCCTCTCCAGGTACGCCCTCATCGAGGTGCTCCCCTCCACTTCTTCTACCGCCCCTTTCCCTCCCTTCAACCCCGCCCACCTCTACCACTCCCTCTTGGAACGAGTAGCCGCCCTCCACGGAGACTTCGGCTCTGGGGCAGTCAGGACTTCTCTTCAGGTCGGTTTTTTCATAGCCATAATCTTTCCCGGAGGTATTATTCACCAGGTTGCTTGCAGGTAAAGGTTGTGGATGGGGACGTCGTCCTCGTCCGAATCCCCGCCCGCAACTCCCACTTCATCTTCTCCTCCATTCCCTTCGTCAGGCACATCAATAAGGAACCGTGTGTGATGAGGCTTCTATTCCGAGGTACTCTTGATGGCGTCGTCGCTTCTTCTCATGGCATCATTGCAGGCATGTCGATCCGTACGTGTGAGCGACGGCTGATCTCCATGAGGCGAAAGGAACTCACGGACGCCATCGCGGCAGCCAAGACCGAAGGCTAGTTCATTACCATTTATTCTATCTTGCTATAGCCGCGAAAGCTCATAGTAAAAGTTGAACATGGGTTCTGAAATAAAACATGTTTGCAGAAGAGCGAACCTCCATCGTAGCGAGTATCCGCAGGATCGAGACTGGAGCTGCATTCGCCGGCATAAATATGTAACATTCTCTGCCACTCATCCCGCTATTTTCCGTGTTAAAATTGGCGAGTATTCGGTATGCCGATAGTTAGAGAGTAGGCGAAAACAGACTACAAATCGGCGGGTGCACTCTGCCGTCGGCGTTTCTTCGTCCCTGTTGTCTCTGGTCGAGAGGGCGAAGGGGGGCTACCAATACCCGTCCATTCACTTCTTTGACCACTCACTCGCGTTACTTCTAAACACTCCGAGTTTGCTTCTGGATGGTCTGTTATTGTGGTTATTGTTTAGATAAAGTGGATACACATTAGACCATCTCTGGCTTGTCGCACCGCAACCTCCAACCTTGTTCCACCAGAGAACATTCGCCTGCACTGGCGCAAAACACGCTGCTTGTAGCGTAGTCTACTGCTCTAGTCAGCCTTTCTGTTTCTCTCTTTCTCTCCTCTTCTCTTATCTCTTCTCCTATTGCCGATGGCCTCCTGAAAAAGGGACGATTCTGAATACTCTTCGTAGTGTTATCAGAGACCCGACATCGATCTTCCATTGGATCTCTTTTGTGATTATTTCTTGTTTCCCGCCTCATCAATTGTTTGAAGACTAGAACGACGTTCTCGCTACTCGTCTCCCTGTTAGTTAGGGCTCCGCAGCTAGAAGAAGAGGAAGGGGAAGGCCGTCCCCACTCCTCCAGTCTCCGATCTGAGTCTTCCCTGTCAGAGGCAGACTCCGGCCTCGTCTCCCTCCTCGACTCCATCGACCTCTCCGACATCGAGTCTCGTCCGTCCCCCGCCCCTCTCTCTCCACTCTTCCCCTTGTAGACACGATGGCAGTGACCGTGGGCTCGTCCTACTCCGTGGCGGAGAAGTTCCAGGCCTGCGTGGACATCATCCACAACCTACCCAAGACAGGCCCCGTCCCCAAGACATACGCAGAGATGCTCTCCATGTACGCCCTCTACAAGCAGGCGACACTCGGCCAATGCACCCAGGCACAACCCGCATTCTGGAACCTCATCGAGAGATACAAATGGTGAGAGGATGAAAGGATGGAAGGGAGTCTTGATCAGGGACGCGTGGAAGGCACTCGGAGACATCTCCAAGCAAGAGGCCATGGAGAGATACGTCATCGGAGTACTCGAGAAGATTGATTACTGCGCAGAGAAGTAGGAATCAATGGAAAGAGGCGCAACTAAATATTCTGTAGATTCGACTGGGACGAAATGCTGCAGAGATACTCGGAGGACTACGAAAGACTCGAGCCTCTGCTCCGAGAAAAGTTCCGAATCATCGAAAGGGAACTCATAAAGGAGGACGGATCTCGCGAGGTATCGAGATTGTTTCCCCGAGGAGGGAAGAGGTCCCTTCAGATGACTTCCTCTCAAGACACGCCGTCTGCACTGAAGACTGTCCCGACTGAAGGAGGAGGAGAGGGAGTGGGGGAGTCTCTCTCTGTCGACATTCCCAGTGAGTCCATGGACGATCTCTTGGATAGAGAAGATCCAGCTGAAGAGACGGGAGTGGTTCTAACGGGACCAGTGGACGATCCCCTATCGGATGCCGAGTACTGTGATGCCCGTGACGATGCGGGAAGCCTGTCGAGGTAGTCCTCCCCCTTCTCCCCTCCACTCCTCCCCCTCTCAGCAGGTCTTCGTCCTTTTCCCTCCACGACCACTCGGTCTCTCCCTCTCGCATTCGCACTCTCCGTGCGTACTGTGCTCGTATGGACGTGGAGCTCCGGTATCTGCGATTCCTATGGAGGGGGAGAGGGAAGGGGGTTGCAGTACCATCTCGAGTACTCTGTCACAGTTGGCGGGGGCGATGGAGGGGAGACACGCGAGTGTCCTCAAGCTTCTCAAGTCATCTGCAGTGTATATCGCAGTTCCTTCTCGCCTATCGTGGAGGGCGATCCTCTTCTTCCTCCTCTGGCCTTTCATTGTCCACGGGTTCCTCAAGTGGCTCAATGGAAACAACATCTTCTGATCGACTACTGTAGAAACTCTCCACTAATTCCACTTCATGTGTCAGAATAAAGCAGGTTCGTAAATTCGTTTTAGCAGTGAGAGTATGTCTCTCGACACGAGGAAACAACGCATTGGATGAGTTGTGAGGTGAAGGGGCGAATGTCTCGACTGGAATCCGCCAACTACGGAGGGAGGGAAGGCTGCATCGGTGGAAGGGAACAGTAGAATACATACAGGAGGCGAGAGGGAGATCCGTGAACGTGCAAATTCGCGGACGAGTAGGAGCTATTCTAGACTTCGTAGGTTACGCGCGAGGGGGAGAAACGAACCAAGCCAATCCCTGAACTATGCGGAATTAGGGGAGAGAATCAAGCTATTCTAGAGGAAGGCGCTCGTGTACAAAGGAGAGTAAGTGAATGGGTGATGGAGAGAAGCTAGCACGGAGAAAGGGCCGGCCAACGGCTACTACCTCATAATGGAAGCATTATTCAACATAACCACTTAGCAAATTAGTAATTGGGCTGGTAAAGACGGTAATACTGCGGTGTTGGAGGGCACAGGGAAGAAAGAGGAGCACTGGCAACTCTGCTCAGTGACCCATTTGCATTCCCATGGCGGCCATGTCGTCCTCCTCGTCCTCCATCGGCCCCTCCATTCCAGTCCGAGCCTTGTAGTCGCGCATCTCCTACAATTTAGAACAATACTCCCGTCATAGCACATTCTTAGATACCTATTCCTACCATAGTATTCATATTAATGATACAAAGGTTACTGTAACCCTTCTGACCTCGGCGTATCTTTCCTTGTCGGCGGCGGCCTTGGCTTCGTATTCCTGCCTCTGCGAATCCGTCAGTGACTTCCACATCCGGCCCAGTTCCTGAGCAACCTGGCCCACCTGCAATGCATTCATTAATTCTGCGATGATATGGTATTTCAAAAATGCATCTTGCCCGCGTGCATTTCCACTGCAGTTATCCATTACATTATTTTCTGTTTCACGGGTCTGTCAGATAAGTAATATTGTTAAATATGATAATGGCGGGAAAATGTAAGCGGTCGTACCTTCCACATGGGGTTGCTCGCCTGAACCTCGGGCCTCTTATCGTGGGAAAAGAAGAAGAAGGCCGATCTGTAAAGCGGAGATAAGGTCAACGCGAGTGACGAAAGACTGACAGTGCCCTCTTGGGAGCATTGGGATCTTTCTTGGCCCTCTTCCTCTTCCTGTCATCACCTCCGTACGACGCTATTTGCTGAAAAAAATATACATGATACTTTTATTCACATTATGTGTGTGGATTGGCTCAAATACTTATTTACTGTTTTACATAATTCCATTTTCATGTTTTACTGGGACGCGGACGGAATCATGAAGGACGTGGACAAGTACAACTCCGCAGACTTTCCATGGTCAAATAAATGCTCCGAGACACCACTGGGAATGCATATACAACGAACAATCCTTTTTCTCTATTCGTCGATTCCTAGGTATAAGCGCATGATAATAAAGCTGGCAATTTTTTTATTTCAAAATTTCAATATGAATTTCTAGACCATGACTACGGTGCATTTTTACTAGAAGATCGTAATCGTTTTTATATCGAAACTATCGAAATGGCTCTCCAACGGATGCGCTGTGGTCAATTTTTTTCTTGATTACGTAAGAAAACACCCCAGACCCTAGAAATAGCTCATGCGTATTTCAACATGCAATTGACAGTGCAGAGCACGACGAATTTAATAAAATAGCAAGATAATTAATTGGTTGTACACCTCCTTGTGGCCCTTTTTTTCCCATGGAAAGTCTGCGGGTATGTATTAGGGGTTGTAAGCAGTGTGCGCAAATTCGCGAATATTACATCTTGCCACTCGAGATGTCAATTTATATCTAACGATGGATCAAATGTTTGGCCGTTTTGAACAGACAGCTCGATTGGCAATTTCTTAACAAATGAAAAACACGCACCCCAGAAAGCAGGTAAGCATTAACCTCGGCCGTGTATCTGTCAGCGTCTTTCTGAGCGAGCTCATAGAATCGTCGTTTTTCGTCGTCATTCATAGTCTGCAATAGGAATCCATCATTAGGGCGAATGATCATTCGTGAATACCTTCCACTTATCAGAACACTTCTTGCTGATTTCCGTCACCTGCACGTTCTCGTTCGGGTACTTTTTCTTGTGCTCTTCGTAGCACATCTACAATATTCCAGTTGATTATCCAGATAGTGAAAAGGTTTGACCTTGACGAAGAATCCGTAGGGTGAGGTCTTTCCTCTGACAGGTGGCTTGTTGCTCTCCGATACCGATCTTCCCATCATCTGGCCCATGTGTATCTGCTGCATCCCCATGCCTGTAGCTGGAATTGAGTTTCCATTTATTTTCAGAGCTATTTTTCCCAAATAAAATTACTTCATCAATTCGCATGACAGGACCAAAGTGACTCACTGTTGACGATGTTGATGTCGCCGCCAGGACCCATCATTGGGAGCATAACAGAAGCCTCGAGCTTAGCCCGGCTTCTGAGTCGTCGATGATCTGAAAGGGTACCATGTTGAGCAGAAGGAGCGACGACTTCGAATAACGCAACGCCGTCACGAGGAAACGGTGGGGACGTGGGCGAGGGTGAGAAGGGGAGCGAGAGAAGGAGAGGGGGAGAGGAGAGATAGGAGGGCGCGTTCGCTAGTCACTCGAGCGATGGATGGCGGGAAGGGGAGAGAAATGAAGGAGGCGAGAGCGCACCAGGCACTTCGATGCCTGTCTCTTTCAGAAGTATGACGGCATCGCACGAATGTGTCAAAGACTCGGTGGCCAATAAGGCCGTGGCCAAAATCAGTCAAATACAGATAGCTTTAGCCAATGCTCAATCCCATCTCATTTCTTGAAATTTTTAAAACAGGAAATTTTTGAAAGCTAGGATTATCTCCTAGCAGTCGGATACGTATTACGAGACATAACCCCCATGCACGCATGTTTTAACGTAATTTTTATAACATCGATATAGCTGAAGATAGAGAAAATGGCGAACGGAGAGAGCGGTAGGAGAGCACGCGTCAGTGAGAGAGCCAGGGACAGCAGGGCAGAGACGCACAAAGAGTATCTCTGCTCCCTCCGCCAGACACACACTCTCTCGTCCCGCGCACCCGCTCTCTCCACCTGGCGCTCTCGCTGTTACGCCCTCTCTCGCCCTCCTTTTCCACTCTCCGCGGGGCTGCCTCGTCTACACTGCGCTAGAGCACACCTCTGTTTCCCCTCATTTCGTGCATCTCTAATCCTCTCGCTTTCTAGACTATCTCGTTGCGAGAGATGCGAGATGAATGAGAGAGAAAGGCTGCTGAAGACGGATGGCCCCGACTCCTTGGAAAGAAAGACGAGTGTGTACGTGTGTGCTCTCTCCCATTGCCCAGTCTTTCACCATCGATTCACCCATGGGAGAGCCGAATGGGAATTGGAAGAGGGAAGGACGGGGAGACAGCGAAGGGATCGGGAGGGACGGGGTGGATGGAAGGGGCCACCACTGCAAGACACTTCGCTCTGAAGAGACGCACGCCAAACCAAGGAATTCACATGGAACACTTCGGATGCCGGTAGATCGGCTAACTTGTACACTAACTTTGAAAAGTTTCAAGTGTCTGGGTAGATGACGTGACAGCGGAACATTGGGTGTCACATGTTTTGCTATGTTTTTAGGAGAAACACTGGGAAAGTGTTGTGACAATGGTGATTCTCTATGGGGGTAGGGAGACTAGGATACCCATTCCTCTCCATCGATTACGCTTCCTGTCCTCTTCACCATTTTCAAGTGCGTCGTCAGTCGGGAAACGCCCTTTCTTTCATAATCCCAAACACAAGTCAACTAGCGCGTGTGTTACTTTGCATGAGTCGTGTCCGAGTTGCATTGATTTCGAGTTTGTCTGCAGGTATGCAGGAGGAGGAATTGCGCGAGTCCTTCCCCATCCACTGGGCCGTGTGGGAAGGAGATGCGGAGGCGCTAGCCACAGCCATCGAAGCAGCTGATGGAGACGGAGCTGTCATCGATAAGGTATGTACACATCGTAATTTATCAATTAGCATTGGACATGGACTGTATGAGTCCTTCTCTGCCCTCTAAATACCTTGAAGATCACGAGATTTCAGCCACATTTCTGAAAAGTATGTACTGTTAAAAAACTTGTATGGAATTCCAGCCCAAATTTACCTACTCTATGTCGCTATTATAAAGTTGAAAATTGGCCAAGAAGCATGAATTATGTCACTTAATTTATACATGACTAATCTGGATGACGCAGCTGGAACGAAAATCCATTTCACAGGTGGACGTGCGTGGGCGAACTCCTCTGATGCTTGCAGTAACTCTTGGAAAATTGAATATGGCACGACAACTCATTGCTGCTGGAGCCAACGCCGATGCACAGAATAAGGTTGCTATCATCGCTGTTTTTCAAAAGATCAGTGCGTTCATTACACTTTTCAGGAGTATTGGTCAGTGTCTCACGAAGCCATTGGATCGGGCAGCTATGCAATGCTCAAGGACATCATTAAACAACGGTAAATTTTGTTTGTTTATTTCAAAAACAAACAAAAAATGTTGTACACGTTTAAATTTAAGCGTCCATCGCTTGTCTATGAAGCAAAAAACCCCCATGTGTTAATTGCAGGGACTTCCAGCGTTCGAAAAAAGCGGCCGCGGACATGCGCAGCAACTTAGAAAAGCTCAGGGTTTGAAATATTTTGATTTTTTTTATTATAAAAACATCAGGATTCGCCCGATTTTTACGCGGAAATGAGCTGGGAATTCACGTCTTGGGTTCCATTCGTAAGCAAACTCTGCCCGTCAGATACGTATAAAGTTAGTTTACTGCATTCCTTTTTATGATCATTCTGATAATGAAACTTCTCATCGAGTCTTTTACAGATCTACAAACGTGGTTCATTTCTTCGAATTGACACTACTCTTGTCGGATTTGAGGTGAGTCGTCAGCGAGATTTTTCCATGCTAGCCGCGAGGTATGCGGATAAAGGCAAATATATTTATTTCAGGGCCACTCGTGGCAGCGAGGGAAACAGTCATTCGTGTTCCGATTGCTGGAGGAAGAGGGAAAAGAGCCCACACCCCAGATCATCGTCATCGACCACGAGGCCGAGACCGCCAGCATCCAGACACTTACTGCCGACGAGACTCTCCAGGATTTCGATCCGCCTGAGGAGGCCCTCCACTACAGGTTCGTCAATACCACATAATTGCGCTGTGATACGCTCCTTCCTCAGGATGACATCCCCTGTGTCGACAACGTTCATCGACGTTGAACGGATTGGTTTCGAGCGATCGAAGGGCAGTGGCCTCTTCTCGTGGATGGGAAATGGAGAGGGAAAGGAACGAATCGGCAGCTACGACTGCAAAGTATTCAACGCTTCTAACGTCAACCTCGTCACCAAGACGCGCACCGATCACCTGACTGAGGAGCACAAGGCACGATTCAAGCAGGTACCGCCCGCCCATCCTATTATCGTCCCCTCGAGAAAGTAGCTTTTCATTGTTTTACATAAATTTTCAGGAAGAATCCTCCCATCCGCTGTCTTCGATTCTGAACATGGTCCGTTCGGAGATCTCGTCAGACGAAGGGAACTCGGCCTCGTCGACTCGCCCTGTGGACGGAGGATTCTCCCCTGCCCAGTACCTCGATGCCGACTACCAACTTCCACATGATATTGGTTTTCATTTTTGAACCTATGTGATCTGGTATATGTATGGAATGGGAAGTGATACAAAAATAGAATCCTTTCAGGGAAGCCGAAGCAGGGTTCGCAGAAATCGAACTCATTCAAAGCTACTCTGTGGCTGGCGGAGAACTATCCGTTGAGTCTGCTCGTGAGTCTTTTGGCTTTGGATTCCCCCTTGGAGCGTAAGGAAAAAAGTGGGGAGGAATTAGGATCAAGTGGCTCCGATCGTCAATCTCATGTCCTCTTCCTCTGCCCATTTCGCACGCCTCAACACCTTCATGAGACTCCAACTGCCTGCCGGATTCCCCGTTAAGATAGAGGTAAGTCATCTTCCGCACATTTTTCACTCGCCAGATAAACATACTTTTATAGTAACGAGTACTCTACAGATTCCACTGTTTCACCTGGTCAGTGCTCGTATCACATTTGGCAGAATCAACGAGCCCGGCCCCGGTGTAACGCCCATCACCGAACCCACCGTCAGTTCTTTTCTCTGCCAAATTTGTATAATCTTATCTTGCATCCTTTATGAATCTATAGCGTTTTTGTCAAGTGATCTTACCTAATATACTTCTAACCTTACTCGTTTTTGAGAAACGAAAATAGTTCGCTAAACGTAAAAAGATATGAATGTGAAATTAGCCAATTTGTTGTTACGCGAGTCAAAAATAAATACTTTTCAGACATTGGATAACGTGGCAATGATGGACGGAGTTCCACTGCTGAATACAGGGGCTGGGACGAACTCCGTCGAAATTGAGGAGCGGGTGAGGACTTCTCCTATCCCCTTTCCCTCCCCTCCCCTCCATCATCGATTCCTTTGAGATGTTCGATATTCCCTCGGAATACTGTACGATGGACGACCGTGCCCAGTTGTGGTGGCCAGAGGACACGGGCGAGGGAGGATCGAGCAGGGCGACCCCGAGATGTAAGAACTCTCTTCTCTTCTCCAATTCCAACGACAACATTGCAGATGGACACAATCGGTCTGCGCACGAGCAGGAAGAGATGCTGCTCCAATTGGCCATAGCCGAGTCACTCAAGGAATCGAGGGACGAGACTTCCACCACGTCCACGCCTCCCATGCAGCGCATCCCAAGGCCAACTTTTCTGTCTTTTGCGGAGCCTAATTCAGTATCGGAAATGGTGGATAGGTTAAAATACGGTTCTTTACGCAGTGCCATAGAATTGCGGCAAGCCCTTGATGAGGGGCCAGTAGGTGGATGCTTCCTTTAACCGACGTCTTCGTCGTCGATCTCGCCTTCGCCTTCCTTCTGTGCCGCGTAGTTTCGGAAGGTCTGCAAGTATTCACAATAGGCTACTCTCGTTAGCAGTGCAATACCGTATTCTTCCTCGTCGTAGCGGCGTATCTCCTCAAGAACAAGTACGCCAGGTACAGAATGGCAGGGCCGATCAGACCTCAACTCTGACTTTATCACTATCATCATTGATCGCCTACCAGTGACCTCGAAGTATATGGAGCTGAAGCCATTGTCAATGTAGTAGTGCTGGGGGTTCTTTCCGATTTTCCCATAGAGGAGATCTTAAGAGATGATGTAAAAAGACGGCAGAAAAGGGGACTCACTAGACGTCTTCATTGTGTGAATGGAGAGTAGAAGTCTGCCACTCCCGAAGAGACGCCTGCGAGACTAGATGAAAATTGCGAAAACGATTTCAAAATTAATATTAAAATTTGCCTTTCACAGTAAATCGATATTGTTACAGACTGCCTGGATACGATTCGGACGAAGAGGATAGGCAGATGGCCATTGCCATACAGAGGAGCCTGCAGGATTCACATGTATGTTCCAATTACCACGTGTTGGAGCATACTGGATTGAATTGAGAGTCACTATTATTAGTCCTTATTAAAGGGCGCGGAATCGTCTTCATCGAGACCGGAAACTGTGGAAGAATCGAGCAGCCATTCGTACCAGAGAACCAACACTCCAATCGATGAAAGTCATCCCACTCAATGTAGGATCGATGCTAATTCAAATGACTACAGATAGGATCGCGGCTCGTGGCCATGAGACTATGGAGGACGCGGAGATGGAGATGATCAACCGGGCATTGCGCATGTCGATGGAAGAGGAGGAAAGAGGCCGCCAGAGGAGGGAGAAGGAACTGAGAGAACAGCAGGAGAGGGAGGAGGAGGAATTGAGGCAGGTCCTTGAGATGAGCCTTCACGACAAATGATTATCCTCGTCAGCCATTTTTATATTACTCACTTCTGTCAATGCGCTAGGTTCCTGAAAGCAAGCTGCTTCGAATGTGCTGGTACCTCCACTATTTATGCTTATTCCTTCGAGGCATACATGAATTGTGATGCTCTCTTAACATTGCCCGAATTTTATGAGCTCTGTAGATAATATATCATTTACCTTAATAATCGCGTTGTGTGTGAGGATGTTAACCTATGACGTCACTTGGTTTAATTACCCAAGTTTGAGGTGCGATTGCACAATCGCTCCGCCCCCTCACCTGTGACGTCACCGGTTTAATTACCCAAGTTTGAGGTGTATTCAGTCGGAGTCGGCGCCGCGAA
>JACMIG010002469.1:0-15208 GCA_014805385.1 Levipalatum texanum | reverse complement strand
GCGCCCCATGGCTCCCTTCGATTTAAACCAAAGTGAAAATATCGATTTTTTACTACTCAACTGGGTGGCGTTCCTACGTAGTTGCCATTCTGAGACCAATTTTCGTGTATTTGGTAGTTTGCCCCCAGGAGTAGTGCAGCGCCCCATATCCGACCCGGAATTGCCACCTTAGGTTGTGATGATTCCCTTGTGAGGAAAAATATTCAGCATTCCTATAATACATTTGGAAATTCAATCATTCAAGAATTGCTTCTTCACCCTTGTTCATGTTGTTCAAATGATTTCTTTAACGTTGGTCAGTCAACACTTTATCAACGTCAACTTGTCACTGAAAAAATAGCTCTAGGATTTTTTCCGTATGACATTGGAAGTTGAAAACTCACTTTTCATGAGACCTATTACTGCACTCAGCAAAAAGGAACGAAATAAAGGAGGAAAAACCGGAAATTATTTGCCATTCAAAGCTGGATTTTCGCCAAATTTCATATTATTTCAGTTTTGTCGTGACGATGTCTTATTAATGTTTTCGCGAAACTTAGAATTACGTACTTTCAGAACACATTACTTCGTCAGATAAATTTGAGTTCAGAAAATCTGGATTGTGTGGGATTACCACCCAATATATGTACCATGACGATTATGTTGACATATTCTGGACTTGGATAACATTCCCACTACTTGACGATATAGAAGGAAAATGAACGTAACTAATGCTTCTACGGACAACTCCTGTAATGGATTCGCGATATCGCTTCGTCGTTACGATGAGGGTGACGCAGTGGACGATGGAATGCGTGGAGAGGAAGACGAGCGCAACGAGCGACATCACTGAATGATACGCGATTTTTCACGTTGAAGCTCATTTCGGACCCATGGGAGCTTCGAATCCACGCTCACTAACATACAAAGCTTGCATCTAAACCTGAAGGTTCAATTATGCCTCGCTGAAAGCGAGACTCAAGTGATACTTTGGCGAAACTGGTATTGTGCAGCACCACAGAACTTCGAATTTCCCGTTCCGCTTGCAAAAATTCCGCATCCCATATCTCAGCGCTATTACGGAATCTATGGCTAATTTTTGACATACGTCGGTTGGAATCCAGGATCAACTAGCATGCCAAATTTCAGCCATAGATACCTTTTCTCCTCAAAGATACAAACTGAACTGTCTGCTAACGAGCACAAGTCTTTTAGAAGTTCTGTGGTGCTGCACAATAGTGTTTCGATGTTTAGATCTTCCAACACACTTACTAGGGCTCTCAATTTCGAAGAGATACTGCGTGGCCAGGGAGCTCGCGGGGATGTAGATACAGGCGGTGGGAACTGCAGCCTGTATGACGAGCATGCGAGTCATCGTCTTGTGGTACTTGGCCGTCGTTGCACTCATTGCCTTTCGCGCGCCCCCCCATGCAGCGGAAGATGTGGACGCACATCTGAAATGGAACAGAATGCGCTACAATAATTTTGACCTTGAGAGTTCCGGAGAATAAGTTTATTTGATCAGTACACTTTCCCTGTCGAGGCGACCAAGAGTGGGTTGAGTTCATGAATAGCTCACAATTAATTTTTCAAGAGGGCTAATGGTGTACTCCTGCTTTATGCCGAAAAAAAACGCTCCTTTCAAAATCACCTTTCCCCAACCGCCTGACTCTCCGTTCGTCCCTCAACAAAATAACATAGTAGTGAAATGTTGTTGGTTCTTCATTGTGACTTGATTGCTTAAAATTTTTTACACTCGGCAAAGTCTCAACCCAAAATAGCGAATTGAATAAAAATAAATTGAATTGACACCTAACAACAATGTCTGAAGCATATTCGAGGCTCTTGGAATTCTGATATTTTTAGAGTGGATAAATCATATGCTATTTACTGCTCGGATGCTACAATCAAAGTAGGATATAAATTCGAATTCCTCCAGGAAAATAAGACGATAACAAAATCAGTCTGCAACTGAAAATATGCCGCAGTCTCTTCTTGCAGACATGAATCGTTTTGGGCTTGAAGAATAGGAGCGAAACCGGTATATAAAAATAAAAGTGGATGGTAGATACCGTATGGCCCCCCATGCAGTATGTTTCCTTAAATATCTTGTTGGGTACTTACAATGATAACTACGCCTAACAATAAGGGCAAAATCGAGGCAAATACCATATTTTTGATTTTTACTACATATCGGTATTACTGGTGAAGTGGGAACAGTAGCAGTGGAATAAAGCTTGCTCTTGAAATATTGACTCACCACTGCAATAAAAGACACGGCAAAACTGATGACAAGCGAAGCATGAGCAAAAAGGATCTTTTCCATCTGCAATTCGAAAATTCGAGTACATGGTGAAAATGATGGCAGCTTACCCCCATCCTTCCGCATGCTAAGCGCTCGCGCTCGGAATCGCCCCACTCACGAAAAAAACTGAAAATAAAAAAAATCATTGTTTGTTTTATTGTTATAATACCTCTTCGATAATTATCAGCTGTTCTTCGCGGGTAGCATTGCACACCTCAACATTAGTTGTTATCTAATGCCTTTTGGTTCTGTTCTCACAAAAGATATTAGTGGAGAACCAATGAGGATGATGGGATAGGAAACGAATGAAACGGTGCGGATGATACGGCGCGAGCGAGGCGAGGCCATTGCTCTTGTAGCGAGCTGAACAACTGGTACTAGAGGTTCCAGATAATTCTTCATAGACTGGTCTTATTGTATGATGACAATGCTTTGAGACCGGTCTTGTAGTGTTGACCACATTGTTCAGTTCATTGTGAAAGCATACTGTTAGTTGACCACAATTTAGAAATAGCAGTAAATTCGTACATGGTGTCTGAAGAAAAAGCACGCACTGGTCGACACAATAATAGTCTGGAGTAAAAATACGTAGATGATCTGCGTATAAGCGTCAACTATCGTGATGATTTAGCTGAGCTTACGACGAAATGTATGGCATTTAAGCCTATAATATTCGCCAGAATCTCGAACATCCATCCCTCCACAAAGCCGCAAGGGAGAGGAGGAAATACGATGAAGACGCCAACGAAGCTGATGAACGCGTCCGCGGAGAAAATGCAGGCCTGAAATTTTGCAATTCTTCATGATTCAATCCTTTTGAAATCGTTAAAATGTACCTGTTGAAAAAGCAAACAGTATCTGTAGGTGATGGCAGCTGTGCCTGATCGCTTCATGGTAAGGAATGCGGCGAGCGCATTGATGCACATTGCAACAATTCCAATCCAGATATGAATAAGGACGAACGCGGAAACTGTCGTTTTCGGAACCGGAGGGATCATTTCTTTGGTGCGATAACAATCAGAGTATACGGTAAGTAACTGAGGTGATCGTCGAGATGCTTGGCATGAGATACAATGAAACGGTTTGTACCGTAAAAGTCGGATTGTATCTAATCATACGAGAAGAGGATAAACAAATATCAGAAGATTATTATATTTCCCATTAATGCCAACCACACAGTTACCTCGACATCCTACTCGTAAAATACAAATGATGGAGTGGGCGCATTTTTACTAGTGCTTCTTGTCCAACTTCAAGTACAGTTCAATAGAACTCGTGTGATCTCAATAAAGGCATTGCTATACGTCGTATTACTTCAGATCATATGAAAATCGTTTTTTTTCCATTTTAATGTCTTTAAAATTCCAGGACAATCCACTGCAAAACCTGAATTGTTGGTGTTGGCAGTTTCTCGGAACGAACCAAACGCGTCTAAATAATTTATACTAAATTTATACTAAATTTAGACTAAATTCGCGTTCCGTCCGTCTGCATTGAAAATAGAGTTCTCTCGTCGTCTAGCTGCTGGAAAGCATTTTGCGTCAAGAAGTGAGGACGAGTTTGGTTGTCCTATAATAGATCCTCGATGACTCTCGGCGAGATGGCGCTTTGAATAGATCGGCTGCCTCTTCATGCACGACGGAAAAGATTGATGTTCGGGAGAGACGTCTGTTCAATTTCTTCTTTCTTCCAAGTGAGTCATCGCTTCGCCTTCACGTGATCAGTGTAAAGGCGCCCAGCCATTTGTTGCGGGGTTCTGAAGAAAAGCTCCCCGAATGAATTGATGGCCGTCCCATGACGCCCTCATCAACCCATCCCATTCCATTGCCATTCTCTCCCCCAAACATTTTCAGATTGACCCCATGCATTGAGAAGTAGCATGCGGTTCTCTCATAAAGCAAACGCATCTTCCGTTCAACATCACCCCATCTCTCTCTTTCATATTTGACTCTTGGTGTCAGGGGGAGTTGGATGGCTAGCTGCGAGCAATTAACATTCAGTTGCAGCGATGGAAAAGAAGGGTAACGTTTCGGCGATGCTTCGAAGCATCAACGTCAACTGCGGAGTGATGGGTACATAACTTGTATTGCGGTGATGCACAAGCTGCGACTTTTCGCATCCCCCCTCGCTGGGGGTTTACGTACCATTTAGGAGTGCGCACACTCTCTGATAGGGATTGTGCGCGCACTCTCAAATGGTACGCACAGGTGTAAACGGAACGCGAAAAGGAACAGCGTGTGCACCACCACAATAGATGTTTTATTAGGATTTTTGCTACATCTATCAATGCCAAACAATAACTGATAATGGCTTTTTTTTATTTCTTAGTGCTCTTGAATTCAGGGAGCTTCGCAAAACCGACAATTTAGGATAACTTTATTCTGAAATTCATTTCTTTAGGAGCCATCTTGGCAGTCGCCACCTTCCTCTGCCTTTCGGCTCGATTTTCCTACGCTCGCTACGTGATCGCGGAGCGCGCGTTCAGTATCGATGATTGGGAGTTCTTCTTTGACTACTTTCACGTCGGCGCAACTGTGAGTGCTCCCAATCTGAAAATACCGGAATTACAACGATTCTATTGATGCATCATTGTGTCGGCAGGTCCTCGCCCACGCTCTTGCAAGCCAGTGGCCTATTTTCATCATCCGAGAAGTTCTCGCTCGAAACACGTTCGTCTCGTCTCGCGTCGTTTCGGCTGCCGTCCACCACCAACTCGCCGTCTTCTTTACGCTCGTTCCCGTCTCGGCCATATCTGGATGCGCTATCTACAACCCCGTCATTAACGTTAGTAACACAAGGCAAACACTGCTCAGCCATTGGGCAAGCAAAAATTCAAGACTGCTCCCTGGTTATAAACCTATTGTTTCCTTACAGATGGTGAATGGACTCTGGATTTCTGCAATCATCGGATGCTTTGTCATTCTTGCCTTTGCATTCGAACTTCGTAACGATGAGGCAACGGAGGACTTAAAGATGAGGTAACATCAATACCTGATGCTGAGCATGAATTTTTATTCAGTGCCGTACTAAAGTTTGCCATCGGCCACGCTCTTCTGGAAGTCCCTCTTCTATTGATCCTGATTTTCTACGGTATGTCTTGTAAATTGGGTGGCCAAATGGATCGCATAATACGCGTTTTCAATTTAAAAAATTGAGGCTACTTTTTTATAGTCATTCTGCAATTCAGGCGACAAAATCTTCCAAATCAGTTCGGACCGTTGGCTTCCCATTGGCGCATATCCATCTGTACACTTCATGATCGTCCTCCTTGTGTACGAGCAGAATTGACTTACTTGACGTGATTACAACCGCTTTCAGTGCCTACACGATGACCATATTCACGTGGTTCAACGCCCGCGCCGCTTGTCTCGGATACTCCAAGGTATGTCGATGGCATATTTGCGTAGCGTCCATGCTTCAGAAACTCGTCCTCTCTCCGATCTTCTGGATGGTCATGTTGATGAGCGCGTTCGGCCCGGTATGCTTGTCGATTAAGATCGTGCATATCAAGTCCACTGCACAAATGTCTAATTATTATTTGAACTCGCAAAAATCGAACCACCAAATATTGCACGGAATCACATTGAACTTGCAGATGCTGTTCACCCCTCACAGTCGCCGATTTTGGTGCCCAATGGGGATATGGTTCATCTGTACCGTGTTCGCGGCCCCCGTCCTTCTCTGGGGAGCGGTGCTCAACCGCAATCCACCCTACTCGACGACAGCCCCAACCGAGTATCGAGCCATCAAGGCGTGAAAGCAATGCTTTGCCCCCTGTACCGGTCTTCTCGAGAGCAGACGCCTTACGAATTCTCATGCACATGATCATCCGCGTTTAACTCCATTCTAGATAAACCAAACTGGTCATGCAACAAGGCGTAGCATATTAGAGAAATTTTTGAGCACTTGATGTATCGACAACTTTTATTCCGCAACGTCAATGCGAACTGATAAACACCGGATTGCTGGATGCTTTTAACGATGTTCATGATTTGTAAATCTTGCTTTACATATAGGATGTGCTTGGATAATAAGGGGAAAGTACGTTCACGTAAGTTGTCCGAAAAAAACGGTTGAAGGGCAAATGAGAGTGGGTTGAAGATGGGTGAGAGTCGCATGGCTATTCTTCATGTTATTCGAGAAATACGCCCTCGGTGGATGGTGTTTGTGGGAGGAGTGCCAAAAGTATAAGGTTTGTACGGAAAAAGTGTCGGGAGTGAGAGGAGGATCAACAAAAAAGGAATATTCAATTGTTAACAAATCATACAGTTCATCACATGCTATTTGGTTCTACTGCTTGAAAGAGTGTGAACGGTGCTAAAGCTGCGACGGATACTGCCAGTGACGGACTCGCGATAGCGCTTCGTCGATAAAATCAGCGTAGCGCAGTGAACGGTGGAATGCGTGGAGAGGAAGACGAATGCCACGAGAGACGTCTCTAAATGGGTATTGGTCTATCTTTGTGAGATTTTACGCGTCTTGGCTATCGACGCGTTCGTTCTCTACACGAGACCATTTTGAGGCATCCTTACGTAAACTCTCCACTCCAAATAGAAACTGCACAGCAATGACGCCCACTGGAAGGTAAATGCAAGCAGTCGGAACTGCCGCTTGAACAAGTAGGATACGCGTCATAGTCTTATGATAGTCGGCCGTGCTCGCGCTCATGACATTACGTGCGCGTCCCAGAGTCGAGAAGATGTGGCCCACCACCGGAAAAGGGCAGCTATTCTCTCGGAATTCCTTCAATTTGTTCAGTTTCGAAACAAATCGACGGTCTTTCTGTGAAATGAAACGATTTCCCTAGCCCTCGCATAGTCGAGCGAAATTCTCCGTCAACAGAGATTTTACCACTGAATCCAAAGACGCGCAGATCTATTCGCTCCCCAACCCCCAAGCCAAAAATCTGAGTCTGACTCACCGCAGCTAAGAAAGTGACGGAAGCGATTATGACAACTGAAATTTCGATGAAAAGTATCTCTACCACCTGTGACAAAAGTGTGCAGGGGAGGGGTTGCAGCGCAAGCATGCTCCTGATTTGAGGCAATGCACGGAAATTCTGTAAACTGCGTTTTCGTTGCATTTCCGTTAATTATCACCTCTTGGATGATGTAGATTAATTCAGCTTTCTCTGCGCGACCTGTCTGAAAATATTTTTGTCAGATATGGTCTGGTAAATCTCTATCCATGACAATTATTGGATCTCCGAGGATCACGAAGGGACAGATTGTAATTGAAATTGCAAGAAGGACATTGCGTGTGCGAGGCGAAGCCATTGATGCAGTTGCCATCTGATATTTGTTCCGTGTTTCAACTCGGATTTTTATGTCGTTCGAAACAGTTATCATTACAGTTTTAAAATATCAGAAAACCATACGCGGTGCCTGTAGACAAAACAGCTGGAGGTCGATATAATTGTCATATTTATCAAAAATACATAGAACCCCTGAAGAATGTCAAACAAAAGGGAAAAGGTCATAATCGTTACCACGAATTGCATTGAAGTCACGCCGGTTAATTTCGCTAGCAACTCGAATACCGATCCCTCGATGTAAGTGCATTGGAGAGGAGGAAAAATCATGAAAACACCCGTGAAGCTGGTGTATGCGTCGGATATGAAAATCCAGAACTGTAATCGGCGAATGAGACTAGGAAAACGGAATTCTCAAATTTTTCTCGTTTTCGTGTCATTTTGTCAGATACGTAAAAAATAATAGAGATATATAACCTGACGCAACGTCAGACCCATGTTATTAACTCCGTCATTACCAAAAAAACAATAAACCTGCATGAATAAGAGGAAAAAATGCGGTATGTAGCGGCGGCTTGGTCTGATCGTCGAATTGTCAAGTAAGCGGCGAGCAGATTGATGAGAACTTGAGCAACGAGAAGCAGCGTGTGAATGCGGCCAAATGCCATAACCGTTGATTGCGGTAGTGGAGGAATCATTCTGCACGCGCTGCCTGGGGGCGACTTCCGCAGAGCTGGTGTTGTCAATAACTAATTTCCGTAGGTGTATGTAACAAGCCGAAATCACGCGCAGTCTGCGAAAATGCCATTGCTGGGAGATCCTATTATAAAAGGCAGATGATAGGTCTAGGGGGGAAAACAATTGCCTTTCTGACGATCGATCTATCCTTCCCCACAGCGGAAAGCACGCGATGATCTCCGGCATGTTGTTTGGCATGGCAGAGATGATGCCGTTGCCGTACAGCAGTTGGTACGATGGATCGAGAATTTTTAACGGCAATATTAACTAGCGAAGGCGATCATCAACGTTTTAAAACAATATTTTTATGGGCGAATATTGTGGGAGACGAAATTGTATGATAAAGTCTTGAAGGCGAGAAGCTCCGAAAATGAGTTCCACAGTGCATTCACGTCGTGGTGTCCGAAAGAGCGGAGCGAAAGGATGGATGAGCTTGGGACGACGTGAAAGGGAGTCTGTGAACCAGTCCTCTCGCCATTCGAGCGATACGTCGTCGGAGCAAGGCGTTTGTGGCGAGGAGCGCCCACGGCTGCACGCACGCCAAGATCTCCGTCGTGTAGTACCACATTGTAGAGGCAATGCCGTTCAGGGCGCTGCTGTACAGCATCTAAAGGGTGCCCATCATATCAGCTGTCTAATTATACACGCATATAAATGATCCATTATACAGTTACTCGAACCGCGTCCCTAAGAAGAAAGAGAGGTACAGTAAGATAATCAGAATATAAAGATAAAGAAATAATAACTGCTCTGACCCCTGCGAGCAACAAGCAAACGCTTCGGAAGACTTCCAATGAAACTACGGAAAAGTTGAGCACGGCTGCCAGAAGGCAAGCCATCTCCCGCCTCTGAAAAAGATTTTGCCTTTGCTTCGTGGTAGTTTTACCTTGGTCTTGGCGCTCGTCGCCAAATGTTGTTTTGTTAATTTTATTGCAATGAGGTATGCCGGTAGGCAAATGATCACAGTGGACCATGTCGTGATTTGTATGCCAATAGACAGCATCTTGAAACTTGCGATTTGAAAAGATAGGAAAGAAGGAAGGCTAACCACTATGTCCACGCTTCCGGAGAGGTTAACTTCGCCAGTTTGACTGCTTCGGATGAAGAAGAATACCGACCCCTTGGCGCAAACAAAAGGAGTTATGACTGCTGAAATAACACTCATTCAAGTTTTCATCTTGTCGTCTCACCAGTGGATATCAACCACACGATGAAAACGCAGCCGAACGTGACCTTGGCCGTCCAGAGCTTGAATCAGATTTGTTTCCCATGAGTACATTCCCCATCACTCACTTTGTAGTAGAAGATTGGTCGGTAGAGCATAACAAGGCGGTTCATTGCGAATGGAATGTAGCTGAGGAGCAGCTGTACTTTGGTGAAGTTTTGGAACCAGAAAAGAAGTCTGAAAAAGATCTCGGTGTCAGCGCCACGCTGAAAATAAGTCTACCTTGCAACTTCTGACGATCTCGATTCTTCCTCGCGTGTTTCGTAGATACCATATTTCTTGAAGCGAGAGTAAAGCTCTATGCTCAAAATGAGCACAATGTCTGGGATAGCCTGATTGTCTGTATGATTCAGGTTTGGGAGTAAAAATTTACCGACCTGTGCCAGAAGGAGGGCGAAGAAAGAAAGATGTAGGAAAGTTTTGCGATCGACTATTAGAACAATTACGATAAGCGTGTAGGCCAGGAATGATGCCCAGCCGAATGCCATGAGGGCATATTGGCCGATTGGAATAGCGGCCCAACCCATAGACAGAACCCGGAGAACAAGGAAGATAAGCAAGATTGTGAACTCTATGGTAAATCTCCCACGAAGTATCGTGGATATTCCCACCAAAACATGTAATGAAATGCGTGCCAATTTCAAGAATCAGGATTATAGTCGGTCATGGATCAGAAGGAGAGAAAGAATACCACATCATATTCGCCGTAGTTCGAATTGAGGATAATCTTCAGTTTGCGTGGACATCGTTGCTTTCTCTATCACATATCTCGAGCTCAGGCAGATCTTCTTGGACTCAAAGGGAAAAAAATCTTACGTTGCCTAGTTCGAATTGAAGGTTTTTCGAAATGGAACCTTTTTATGCGAATTCCCAGTGCACGGCAATACAAAACATTCGCTTACGTCTATTATAAATATTTCCGTTTTCCAGGTTCATGTCGACAACAATTCATAGGGGAGGTATTCAGGCAGTCTGCAGTTCGTGGCGATCCTTCTTGATGCGTGAGAGTGCAATGCATTCGGCCCCTGGTTCCTTCTTCTGCTCCATCTCCGACGGAACCGCAGAAACAGCCTTGGTAATTGATATGCCCAGTATTTGGGGTGAAGATCTGATATAGCTGTTGTTGATATGAAGCGAAAAATCTGATGAAGTTTCAATTTTTAAATATCGAGGGGAGGGAAGTACATTCACGTCTGCGTAGTGTCCGATAGGACGGTACGAAAGGGCGAATGAGAGTGGGGCGATGAGGAGAGTCGACGAGTTATTCCCCTTGCCATACGAGCGATGCGGCGTCGGAGGAGGGCGTTGGTAGCGAGAAGTGCCCACGGTTGCACGCACACCATGATCTCCGTTGTATAGTACCACATGGTAGAGGCAATGCCGTTCAGGACGCTGCTGTAGAGGAGCTGAAGAGTGCGTAGAATAGTTTGCTGCGAATGCTATTCTGGTGAATTCTTACAATTAAGATAGAACGATAAAAATTATAACCGCACTAACCCCCTGCGAGAAAAAAGCAGCAGCTTCGGAATATTTCAAGTGCAACGATTGAAAAGTTGAGCATTGCGGCAACAAGGCATGCCATCTCTCGCCTCTGAACAGAATTTTCGTTGATTTTAGTTCTTGTAAACCAATACCCTTGCGCTGGCACTGGTCGCCAGGTGTTTTCTAGTTAATTTAATTGCGATGAGATATGCCGGTAGGCAAATGACAACCGTGGTCCACGTCGCGATTTGAATTCCAAAAGAAAAGATCTGAAAACATGATTTCAAATGAAATAGAAGATGAAAGGAATCGTAGCTAACCACTATGTCCACGTTTGCGGAAAGGTTAATTTCGCCAGTCTGACTGCTGCGGATGAAGAAGAAGATCGACCCCTTGGCACACACAATAGGAGTAATGGCCGCTGAAATATTTTGGAGTGCCGTTGCAACTTTTCTCACCAATGGAAACCAGCCACACGATGAAAACGCAAACCAGTGTTACTTTAACCGTCCAGAACTATAATCATATTTGTTCCTCATGAGTATATTCTCACAGGGATCACTTTGTAGTAGAAGATTGGGCGATAGAAGACGGCGACTCGGTTCATTGCGAATGGAATGTGACTGAGGAGCAGCTGCACTTTGGTGACGTTTTGGAACCAGAAAAGTAGACTGAAGAAAGAACTATATTCATTATCCTAGCGAAGATTACCGTGCAATTTCTGAAGATATCGCTTCTTGTGCGGTCGTTGGGTAGATATCGTATTTCTTGAAGCGAGAGTAAAGTTCTATACTCAGAATCAGCACGATGTCAGGGAACGCCTGTTTATTCAAGTTTTGACAGATTGTACAATGCCCAACCTGTGCCAGAATAAGGACGAAGAAGGAAGGTGGAGGAAGGTTTTGCGATCCGCGATTAGAACAATCACTATAAGCACGTAGGTCAGGCATGAGGCCCATCCAAATGCCATGAGAGCATAGTGACCGAGGGGAATGTCTCTCCAGCCCATTACGAGATCGTTGACAGAGAACAGGCAAGAAAGCGAGATTAGTGAACTCTGTGGGTAATCTCCGTGGAAATTCCCATCCAAATATGGGATGAAATGCGTGCCAATTCCTAGAATCCGAAATTTAGTTGACCATACATCATTGAAAATCAGGATTGAGGCTAATCCCAGTTTTGTTGAATTTCGTTGCTTCCTGGGCTCAAGTTCAGGGAGATCCTACTGAACTCTTCTGATCTGAAAACTGGGACACGCCTTTCTTCAGCAAGCCTTTGCCTACACAGCGTTGTTGTACTCCTTAGCGACCTTCTTGAAGACCCCGCAGTATCGTGATCCGGCTGAAATTTTAATCACTGTCAGGGGGCTCCAAAAGAAGCATTTCGGCGATGTTCCGAGGTCAAACAGACCCTCCTGCGCGGAGGTGCGCAGAAAATTTCAAATGCTCATATCTCGGGATTGTTTCAACGAATTTTCGAGTTTTTTTGTTCGCCAGCCCGTGATAAGCTCTACAAACGGTACATAGAAAGGTTTTCCGAAAATGTAAAAATGACACAGAACTAGAAAACCGGTTTCAGTATCTCAAAAATCTTCATTACGGTACATGAACTAACGACGGATTCGGAAAGAGCATGGTCGAAAACCTATATTCCCACTGTTTGGTGGAATTTGGTGTATTATATTTATAGATAAAAAGGTTTGAGTCTGCGTCCACACCAGTATGAGCGCGCGCTCCTGTCTGCTCTGTATGCGATCCAACTGCAGGCATCATTATCGTCCCAGACCCTCATTGTATCATAATGAAAAGAGGTCCCCGATCCCTTTATCTATTCTTTCCACTGTTCAGTTCATCTTGCCAGAAGGTTTGTGTGATAGAGAGAGAAGCTCCGTCCCGCTCTTTTGCACGTTTTTTGTAAAGTGCCATGGGCCCCGAGGGAACGAGAGAGGGAGCCATCTTATGTTCCAGATGTTTGGGAACAGAGGCCCTCACCGATTACTCTGCTCTGAGCTCTGGGTAGTTAAATTATCCTCCGCTTCATTAATCAAATGTCAATGAACTTTCGAAAAAATGAACGAGAATCGGGTTTATTAATCTTCAACGGCGAGGAAAAGAGTTCTCCGATATTCAATGAGTCACGTTAAAAACCTCCAACTGAAGAATGCTAGATAAAAAGAACTATGTAAAGTAATATATTAACCAGACCAAATTCAGACGGTGATCTACCATGTCAAACGCGCCTTGTCACGAATCGGTCTTGAACAGCGGAGCAACGCGGTTACAACCGTCGAGAACAGCCACTACCGTTCGACAACTTTTGCGCCCATTCGTACTCATTGCAACGATCGCTACCGCACTAAATGATCATTTGCTGCGCATTTACACTCCTCCACTGCCTTCACAGGAATGTCCATCTTCCCATCAGCGTCCTATTGGAAACGATGAAAGATTTCTTGAGATAGCTATCTATGCAATGTAAGATGTTTCATTCTTTTGGTTGTAGGTCCGAAAAAACACACAGTGATGAAGGTGCGTGAGGGGCGTGCATTGTACAGTGCTGAGAATTGTGGCATTGCCAGCATTGTACATTACACTACATTTTCTGCACACGCAGTCATCACCGCACGCGCCCTAAGCCCCTGACTGTGTAATGATAAAAGAAGGGCGCGTTCCCTCCAGTAAACGACGTGTGTTCGAGCAGGCAAGCATGAGTCAGCAGATCAATGCGACCATCCGATAAGAAACAACACCATTTTATGAACTGATGTGTTATTGTGATTTACCTGATCGGGACTTCGCAAGCAGCAATTAGTATAGTATACGTCAGGTTTCGTCGAAAACAGGAGCGTGTTGGACATCATCGGAATGTACGGAAAATGTTGCGTCGAGGGAAGGAGTTCAACCCGGATGGTCGTGTGTATTATCGTAAGACCTCTTGGTTGCACCGGGTAAGTAGGGAATTTTGCATGAGTCCGATGAACGTATTCTCCGTAGAGACCGTGGAAAACATGGCAGCGGAAAGCATGTCATTTGTCTGGAATGGAAAACATATGTCTGGCATGCTTTCGCTGGCATGCTTTTCCCAGACAGGAAAAAGCATGGTGGAAAGCATATTAAAATTGGATTTCTCCACTGAAATGGGACGAGTAGACGATGGAATGATCGAATCAACTGTCGGCAGACGACTCATTTCACCTCCGATTAGGAAAGACTATGAGCAAATTTATGAAAATTGCAAAGCATATTTGTCTGGCAGGCGATCCGACAGGCGATTCGAGGTCTCTAATTCTCCGTAACATTTTCTCGATCGACAACAGCTGTCTTCTCAGTGCAGCTTCCTACGCGGGACGAATTTAAAGTGTACCAATGCTGTGCCCAGAATCGATAGCTCGATGCCAAGCAGTTTTTCTCTCTCTCTCTCGTGGGATGACTCACCCATCCGCCCGCTCGTGAAGAGTTCCCCTTCCACTCTCAATCGACGCGCCCCCCCCCCCCTCCCCAGACTTGTCTCCTATCTTGTTGTTTCTGCCCACAAGTCTCTTGAAAAATAACGCGGCGATAGCAGTCTCTGCACAAACGCAGTTTCTGTTAACTCGCATTTGTTCTGGGAAGAGTTATCAGGGAGATCGCTCCGCCCTCTTTCCCCCCTCTCCGGCCGGGGGAAATATCTTCACTCCTGTTAATCTCTGTCGAAAGATAAAGGCGACTCTCTCTGGTCGGTTGCCCAAACAATTGGTGCATCGGCCGGTAAAAGTGTTTATTCCCTTCTCACTCCGTCCTTTCGCACCAATGTAAATATATGGCACATTTTCAACCTCTTCTTTCCAGCGCCATGGACGAGGGCGCTGCGGGATACGCGAAGAGACTACGAGATGTCTGCATGATCAACGGCTTGTTTGGTATGTAAAAATTATTTGCTCCGTTCCCTGTCATGTTTCACTTCACATCGCAACGCTTCTGATAGCGCGAAAACTCAAAAACAATGCGAATCGCTTATTATAAACATCCTCGTTTAAGACGCGTTTTTTGTAAAATTCAAGCAAAAGGGGGCCCCCCGGACAACGCACTTCCAAGGGACCGGGGAGCCGGGGTTTTTGTGTGTTGGTGTGCCCCTCGGCCCCGACTACCAACATATCCTTTGTTTGGGGAATAGTTGATTCTAGGCATTTCTAGAACAAATAATGTGAGCAAAATTCGATATTCCGTATTATTTGACCCATTGACCTCCG
>JACMIG010002468.1:0-15216 GCA_014805385.1 Levipalatum texanum | reverse complement strand
TTTGTTGTTTCTCTTTAATCGTTTGCTCTTTTGACGGTTGCTCAAATGTCGCTTGCTCTTTTGTCGGTTGCTCATTTGTCGGTTGCCCTTTTGTCATAGACCCCGAATATCTGCTTATTTAAATCCGGTACCGGTCCACTCAGTCGGCCAAGCGACCGCATTGACAGAAGTTTGAGAATTTCCCTGTTGGAGATGTTGTCGAAGAGCTTCAGCAGCCTCAGTAACAGGGATAGACTGGCAAATGCGTCTCTGAGAGAAGAACCTTCCAAATGCATACAATAGTCGAAACAATTTTGGGAAAGAAAAGCGTACCGCCATGTCGAAAAGGCTGTACTTGTCTGCATCGAGGATCCATTCTTCAATTACGTCGCTTTCTTGTGGGATGGGCAGTGATTCCATCCGAGCCAAGGAGCAAGTATTCGATCAACAACAGCGAGCGACATCACAGACTTTCCTGAAAATATTGTATAAAATAAAAATATTTTTGAAAGAATAATCTTGCCGCTTTCCACGGGCACATTATAATTTTACATTATAATTTAAATTCCCTGCTGCGTCTGGACTCCCACTCACACTATGCAACATATTTTGTCCGAAAGAGTATATAAAATATTATATTATTTTCGAAGGAATAATCTTGCCGCTTTCCACGGGTTCTCTCTTCTGCACCACGTTATGAAGAAGGCGAATCTCCTGGCGGATAAGAATAATATTATTAGGTCATCAAACATCCGCACCTCAGCAGTGAAAGAATCCAACTTCAAGAAATCCTTGCCGCCTTTGGAGAATGAACCGTAAAGTAGAGCGCAGAAAAACTCCGAATGAAGACCCAGAATAGGGAGTGGCGTGCGGCATTTCAAACGCATGGCATTTCAAACGCATTTGCTACCGTTCTTTTTGTGCTCAATCATTGCAACTTTTCTATATAAGATTTATGAAATCAAAAAATAATGAAGGAAAACGCTATAGGCGACGTTCGACGCTTCCGGTTTTGGTGCCTACCGAAACCTGCATGCGATCGCAAACTGGAACGCATTCCAGTGTGCGATCGCACTCAGATTTTAGATCAATCAGCCTCCCTTACTCGTAGAATTTTTTTCATTTACTGGGATTTCGTAATTTGTCCCCGAGGAGGGTAGGCCTTGCAATGCACGAGTTTCGTGACCAGCGGAGGCGGACACAAGGAGTAATCGAAATGTGATCGTAGCAAAGCCACAGTGACCGAACAAAAGTTTTTATTTTATACCAGTACGTGGACGGCAGTCAGCAATACTATGCAAGAGTCAAAAATCATCTGGAAGGAAATCTTCATCCAATCACGATTGCGAATTTTCTTGAATGCACCACATTGTGTATGTGCTTCACAATATTCCACATTATTATTTCACAAAAAATCAAAAAATTGTAGTGCAAGCATTTTACAAAAAACCAAAATAGAAAAATATCGCTCGTATGTCGTCTCTCTGTGTGCATTGTCTTTAGTCGATTTTTAAAAACTGCGTTCAGTTCTGCATGATTCCTAACGATTTAGAGCGGCCTACTTCGTGCGTTTGTTAAAGAAGGAGTAGGAGGAACTTTCAAAACTGAAATTGAGGAATTCGCGGAAATAGCTCGTAGTGACGAGCAGTTTCATACCACTCATTCCTGCCATACTCTTTTCTACCAGGAGTTATGGCTTTCCGAAAACTCGTCTATAAGATACGGTAGCTTTGAGCAGTCTAGTCTGCGCGGCGGATTAGCGCCTTGGACAACCCTCCCCGATTCCATGGAGAAATGGGATATTGTCTGTCTGCGGTGTGGAACGTTACCAGTTTGATGCCGCTAATAGGAAATCTTTACAGTGTGTATTTGCAAACTCCGTGGTGTTACCGTAGTCAATTTTCTGCGATATTTGTCCCCAATTGCCCCAGCTGTTTTACGGACCGGAACTTTCCTCCTACTCCTTCTTTAAGAAACGTTACACGTTAAGAATGGACACAACATCAGAAATTGTAGTATACGCGTTTTTTTCGCAATTGACATTGAAAAAGGCGCGTAATTTATGGCCTGCGTCTCTCGCTTTGCTTCATCCATCGTATTGTGTGAAAATGATACTCAGTCAACGAAGAAAATAGGATCCAGTTCTCGCTGTCCGCAACTTTCCGCAAGAGGGTTTCTGTGTATTTGTGTTAAGAAACGTTACACATAAATATTGGAAACAACCACGGAAGTGTTATTTTATGTTATTTTGAGATATCCATCTTTAAAAATTGCCATTTTCGGGACCGATAGCGCAAGACACGGGTTTCAGCTTTACCCATGTGTGCAAATATTTAAAACAACCTCTTATAAATCAATATTACTCAAAACCTAGTCGCTAGCATAACTCACCGCTTTAGACCAGGGGTTCAAAGTGAGGCTGATTTGCGGACCGTAAAATAGGCATTTTTACGAAAAGCATCACAAATTACGGTAAGAAAAATGTGGATTTCCTCCGCGCGCCACTCCCTAGACCCAGAAGCTGAAAAAATAAGTGTAATAGGCCCTACGCTCCAGAAAACCTCCCGCGCAAATTGGAACTTTATTTTATCTGCCTGGAGAGTGATGGATGAAAGAGGGAATAGGCGGCTGAAAAATATAGATAAGATTGTTCAAAATTAGAGAGTATCAAAGAACCTTGTGCACTGCGCTTCTGCAGTGGTGATGTGTACAGATACGAGAAAGTTAGTGAGGGATGAAAGAATTCCTCCTTCGATCCAATTCTCGGTAATCGATGCAACCAATATCGACTCAAAAGTATTCAGAATTTTATAAGAATATAATTTCATACGTGATCGAGAGCCCTGCTATCCTTTCCGAGTAGATGGGAAAGAAAACTGTCAAGGCAAAGTGAAGTTGCTTCTCCAGTCGAGATGGCAAGGGGGAAAGTGCCCGAGGCAGATGGAGCATCCTGAACAATACGACTTTCATTATACTTGTTCGGGAAAACAATTCAGATACTTTAGTATTTCAACAATGTCACCAGCGAACCTTTTCCCTCCCTCCATGGATGGTGGCCAGCAGAGTCATCGACTCGTTATCGTCCGCTTCTTTTCTTCCATCGGCAATCTCCAGTCGAAGTGGAGGCTCGGAGGTTGAAAGGGAAGAACGTAGCCTGAAGAGAGATTTGTATAAGCAGGAACGCTCCACTTTCCCTTTAAATTAATAAATAATTATTACCATTTAAAATTAGCTCACTCTACTCCTTCCGCCGTCGTTACGCGCAAACGAACCAGCGAGTCTTGAAACAGCAGGCATGTCTCCGATTGAGGCATCAGCTGAAGAACACAGAACATTTCCTAGCGGGATGCCCATAATTGTTCCACAATAACTTCGCGTTCGAGCGCCACGCATCGCGAACGTTAGAATCTAACGATTATAAGAGAAGGCGAAAAAAAACGATCAAATGAAATGAGAGCAGCAATTCGACTTCGGCAATCAATTTGCGATTCGCATACTGTAGTGAGTGAGACTATTTTCCGGTTCTTGATATTTGCTGTAAAAAATAATTTACGGAATAGATGTTAATGTATTATAGACGCCACACAGATGAACAAGGTTTGGATAAGATGGTAATTAAAATGTCACGTGCCTTCCCTCTCTAGAGATATTTTCTTTCCATCCTGAAGTTCGCGCTAGGAGAGAAAAGTGAACAGAACGGGAGAGACGCAGGACGGCAGAGAATAAAATGGGAAAAGAAATCGATGCAAAATTTGCCTGCTGTTCTGTCGTCTCCTCGTGTTGGTTAGTAAAGCAGTCGCGTCAAGACTCGAGGGAGGCGCTGGCGTTTTGCGGATTCCTCTTGTCGGCAAGTACAAGTGGTGTAGTAAAGGTCGTCGTGTGAGAAATTACTATAGGCTACCGTAATCGTCATACGACGAGGCTTTCCATACGCAATGCAAAGATTCAGAATCACTCTCCATCACCGATGCCTCCTTACAGCATGGAAGCGGGAGTGTAGATTCCTTCGCGATGGCCCAGCAGTTGGAGGTAGGGATACAACGCTGTTTCGAACTTACCGTAACCCATTCCAGATGCCTCCATCAGTCGCAGATGTATATTGTCGAGCACCAAAACTCTGCGCATTTCCACGGAATCGTGGGAAAATGCCGCTGATCTACTGATATTTATGTCTCTGTGTCGGTGATACCAAGATCCCTCCTCTGGAGTCCGCTCTCTATCCTTCCCCACTCTTGGACTTCTCATGGTTGCTACTCGTCGGTCATAAAGGCTCTCTCTAACGGCTCGGTCTCGTTCTGTCATAGGGTTCACAGGGAAGGGAAAAGAGGAGGGACATTGGGGGCTCTCTCGGATGGTTTTATTGTCTTCCCTGAACCTCGCCGAAGGGAGTAACCGATACAGGCTCTGAGATGCTTTGATTCTGCTGTGCGCTCCATTTCAGACCCTACTGGTATTAAATCTGCGGTAGATCATACAACTCTTTTACACGATGTCGTGGGAGTGCGCCGCGTTGTGGTGCTCGATAACAAAACAGCGCGACCCCATTTTAGATACAGAATATCTTTCGTTAAATGACGTAAGTCCACATTGGATGATCTGAAAGAATTCTTATGAACCCCTCACTCAGATGCAATCCATCCTCGACTGCTTCGGCCCTCACTAGATCCAAGTACTGTTGACTACCGTTATCGGTATGCGACGAAGTTTAGCACGTTGGGATCCATCTCAGTCAATGTTCAATCCCGTGAATAGGGAGACTACGGTGGCAAGAGGGAGTGTCTTCCAGTGCAGGGCATGAAGAGATAGTGGATTGCCTTTACAAGTAGAGTGACCACGCTATGGAATGAGTGCCTCGCACTGATGTCGCACAAGTAATTGTTGTCACGAACAGCTGATGAGTTTTATGCAGCAAATGAAATATTCAGCGGATTGGGGCAAAAACACATCGAATGTTCAAGAGAAAGAGTGGGAACTTGGATAATGCAATGTTGGGCGCGAACCAGCCAAACCGCAATTCAAAAGTCAACACTTACAGTGAATTTAATTTCTCTATCCTCTTCCATGGATCCCTCCAAAATCTCCGCGCCCTCAACTACTTCCCCGATAGGAAGGAAATTGATACTTGGTCTATTAAACAGATATATACGAGGGTAGTCTTTGAGCGTCCAGAGATACCAACCGCCTCTCAACACTGCGCGACGCTTCTTCTCGTGCGCATGGAATCCGATCTAAGCACCGACTTTTCCGCTACGATTAATTGTTTAAAATCTTGTAACAACATTACTCGTGCTGCGCGAGTCGTGCAGTAAAAAGAGCCAGTACGATTATTCAATTTAACTTGTCTTTTACATAAAATGTAAAATCAGATGGTTATTAATGCGTTACTTACTGTTGATTTGTAAAGGTTCTTTCTCGCTCCACCATCCCAGGACCAAAATAGTTGCCGAGGAAGCTTCTACAAATTAAAATGTATTGCCGAATCCCATAGGGTCAATGGCGGAAATATACCTTTAGAAACGCCATGTCCTCGGACAGCTCCTCATCGTCAGTGAACAATCGAATGCGAACGTGGACGAACTCCGACTCCATCAGGATGAAGACCTAAAGAAAGTAGGAGAAATGTAGTGTATCTTCGCGATTGACAGCGACCCCGTGGATATCCGAAAATCACTATGCTGAATGAGGCACTCTCAGACTTTCATACATTGGCTTGAGATACGAGGAATATGATGTTCCGGAAACCCCGTTTTTCACGGTTCGAAACGCGTAATTGTTTTTAAATCATAACATCAGGTACCTCGTCCAATGGTAGATCAGCTGACCGCAGTAACAGTAGTTTGAGAACATCTTTGTTAGAAATTTTTTCGAAGAGTTTTACATGAAGACAAAGACATGCGGACACGGGAATAGTCTGGATTATCCGTTTCTAAACGAAAAATACCGGTACAATAATCCATCACTGAATCTCACCGCCATGTCGAAAAGCCTGTACTTGTCCGCATCGAGGAGCCATTCTTTCTTAATGGCAATGTCCTTAGGAATCGGCAGCGATTCCGTCCGAGCCTTTAGCCATGGAGCAAGAATTCGATCCGCCACACCGAGTACCATCACGGATTTTCCTGTGGAGTAGCCGTGAATTAAAATATAATTCCGCCAAAATACACTTGCCAATTTTAATTGGCTTTCGTTCCTGCATCACGATATGTAGAAGTGCAAGCTCCTGGAAATGATAATTTTATGGAATTTGATTATTAAACAAGTGCACCTCAGCACTGAAGGAATCCAACATCAGGAATTCCTTGCCACCTTCGGTGAATGAACCGAAGAGGAGAGCGCAGAAAAATTCCGAGTGGAGACTCAGTACCTGAAAGGAGCTCTCGTTTTGATAGAATCTATGCTCCTGCAAACCTCTCGGGAGAAATCAAAATCTTCTTCTTCTGCCCGAAGAGTGATCGATGAAAGAGGGAAAAGGCGGCTGCAGACGATTAATAATAACACAATGAAAAATCAGAAATAACGGACAAACCTTGCATTAATTACTCGCGAAGGTGTCAGGCGAACGGCAACACGAAAGTTATCGAGATTTATCGAAATTTTTCTGCGTTTGATCAAATTCTGATCAATCGTAGTGACCTAAATGTGCATTGGGAAAATGTTTGCGGAAAGAAATAACAAACATGTAAGAATTCTTCGATCTCCGCGCCAGTGAGATGCGAAAGGAGAATGTCGAGACGAAGAGAGGCCGCTCCACCAGATGGAATAGTGACAGGGACATCGCTCGAGAAGGATGGATCATCCTGGAAAAAATAGGCATTGATCAAAATAAAATTGGGGAATGCAATTTTTCAATGATATCTCCGAACCTTTTCCCTCCCTCCTTGTACGGTCGCCAGAATAGTCAATGCATCGTTATCGTCCGCTTCTTTTCTTCCATCGACAATTTCCAATCGAAGTGGAGGCTCGGAGGTCAAAAGGGAAGTACGCACCCTGAAGGGAGATACAAATACAACAAGCTAGCTTTACATCACAAGGAAACGTTAAAAAACTAGTAGTAAAAGAATAATTAAAAAGAATCTTTCAAAAATAAACTCACTCCACTCCTTCTGCCGTCGATACGTGCAAACGAACCAAGGAATCTTCGATGATCAGGCACGTTTCCGATTCAGCCATCGGCTAAACGATATAGGTTATCGACACTTTCGTCGTATCATCAGCGTTACGTAGTATAGCAATAATCAGTTGAGAACAAGATTGTCACAAACGATAGGTATCTAAATCGCGAAGGAAAATAAATCCATGGCGGCGAACCGAATCGGTCGAGTTTTCATCCAAATCAATTTGCGATTCGCATACTGTAACTATCGAAAAATGACTATTTTCCGGTTCTTACCTTTTCCATGAAAACTAATTTACGGAATAGATGGTAATGAAGACGCTACACAGATGAACGGATTGGATAAATGATAATGAAAATGTCACGTGCGTTCCCTCTCTAGAGATATCTTCTTTCCATCCTGAAGTTCGTGCTAGAAGAGAAAAGTGAACAGGACGGGAGAGACGCACGATGGTAGAGAATAAAATGGACAGACAAAGTTCCCGGTCCCCTTGCCCTGCAACAATTTCAGCAGAAAAGGCACGCGGGACATGCCGAAACATCCTTTCCTATTTCTCTCCAGTCCAGGCGCACTATGTACTGGAGACGATGCTTCTGCCAATGTTTTTGGGGGCGAGCTCCTTCGTGCTTTCGCAAGAAGGTTACGGTGTCTTTCCACTCGGGTATTCAAATCGTCCTAGAGTGGCCGCACGCTGTCACCGGTGGAGAGCGTCCCGCGCGATCTCGTTGCCTTTGACGCCGGAAATATCAGGTTACGGTATCTCTGAGAAGTAGTGTTGGGACCGATGGGAGCCGCTGCCATTCTGCCGCCTCCTCTTGCCGGATAGTAGAATTGATGTAGTAAACGTGTGGGAAAGCACTATAGGCTACCGTAATCGACATACGATGTTTACCGTACAAAATGCAAGGATTCAGAATCCCTTCCATCTTCGAAGCCTCATAACAGCGTGAGCATGGGAGGGGGGAGTATATGTAGATCCCTTCGGGATGGGCAGGCAGTTGGAGGTAGGTAATACCTACCTCCAACTGCTTGGCCATCGCGAAGCTGTTGGAGGTAGGTATAGAACCCGGTCTCGGACTTACCGTAACCCATTCCAGATGCCTCCATCTATTATATCGTAGATGTATATTGTCGAGCACCAAAACTCTGCGAATTACACGGAACCATGGGAAAATGCAGGTGATCTACTGATATTTATGTCTCTGTGTCGGTCCTGTCCAAGGTCCCGCCTCCGGGGGATCTCTCTCTATCCTTCCTCACTCTTGGATTTATCATGGTTGCTCCTCGTCGGTCATAGAGGCTCTCTCTAACGGCTCGGTCTCGTTCTGTCATAGGGTTGACAGGGAAGGGAAGCAAAGGGAAGGAGGGACATTGGGGTCACTCTCGGACGGTCTTATTGTCTTCACTGGTCAGATGCATTGGGGCTTCTGTGTACCTCGTCGAAGGCAGTAACCGATACAGGCTACGAGATGCTTTGATTCTGCTTTGTGCTCCATTTAGATCCAATTGGTAGTAAATCTTCGGTAGATATACAACTCTTTTACACGATATCGTGGGAGTTCGCCGCGTTACGGCACTCGACAATAACAACATCCAGAGGTACAGTATTCTCTGCTACGCAACGCGAACCCCATTTTAGACACATAATATCTTTCGTTAAATGACGTAAGTCCACACTGGATTATCTAAATAAATTCTCGTGAACCCCTCACTCTGATGCACTACACCCTCGATTGCTTCGACCTCCACGAGATCCAAGTATTGTAGACTACCGTTACCGCCATGCGACGGAGTTTAGTACGTTAGGATCCATGTCAATCAATCTTCAAGGCCGTGAATACGGAGACTACGGCGGCAAAGGGGAATGTCTTCCAGTTCAGGGAATGAAGGTATAGTGGATTCCCTTTACACGTAGAGTGACTACGCCATGAATAAAGGGTGTATTTAGTGCCTCGCACTGATGTCGCACAAGAAACAGTTCTCACAATCAGATCACAGTTTATGCAGCGAATAAAATGTTCAGTGGGCTGGGGTAAAAATAATTCGAATGTTCAACAGAAAGAGTGGGAACTTCGATAATACATAATTGGACGCGAAAAAGTAAGTAATTCAATAGACAATACGCACAGTGAATTGTACATCAGAAAGTCCTTTCAAGGCTCCATCCAGAATCTCCGCACCCTCAACTACCTCCCCGAGGAGATTGAAATTGGTATAAGTCCTATTATGCAGATATAGATGATCAAAACCTTTGTGTGACCAGAGATACCAACCACCCCTCGCCACCCGCCGACGTTTCTTCTCATGCGTATAGAAACCGATCTAAAGACCCGATATTTTTACACTACGATAAATTGTATAAAATCTTGCAACGACATTGCGCGTGCAATTTAAGAGCCACTATCACATGAAATTTCTAACGATAAGTTATAAAAAAATTATCCCATGAAATTATATAATCAAATATTGAATGCGTAACTGACCATTGACCCGTAATACTTGTGTGCCTCCGCATCCAACCAAGTCCAGGAAAGTTGTCGAGGAAGCTTCTTCAAAGAGGAAATTTATTGCCGAATCCCAAGAACAATCTGATCTGATTACGCTGCCATGTTATCTGATGAATTAGTTCGGATTGCAAACATCTTACGAACACATAGCACTTCGAGACGGCTAAGTTTGTGCAAACTGTTCAAAGCACAATTGGATAGTGTAGGACTCTATAGCCCCGGCAGCATTTCGCTTCGTAAATGAAAAGCCAGTGCTGCTCTGGGCTGCTCATAGTGACCTTTTTTCCATGTTGATGTGGGGGAAATGAAGGATTCCCCCATTACAGCTAAGTAAGGACTGAATTTAAGGACACATTAAAAAAAACGGCAGTAAACAAACCTCGAGCCACGCCATGTCCCTGGATTGCTCATCATCGTTAGTGAAATATCGAATGCGCACGCGGCCAAGCTCCGACTCCATCACGATGAATATCTAAAACGATAACAATTGCAGTCCACAATATTTCCATATTGATTTTTGAGCGACTTGATCAATTCTTCGAATTTTTACGCTAACCGGGAGTTAGTAATCGATAAAAGAGAAAAAAACTAAGCCTAGTAATTCGCTGTATGCATGAAAGAATGTCCTTCAAATAAGTCCTAGGAAAATAAATAATTAACTTGTACCTCTCCCGATGCCCACAGTGACAAAAGTTTTAGAACTTCTCTGCTTGAGATGCTGTCAAAGAGCTTTCGTAGCACAGCAGGAGCCTTCGTAAGGGGAATAGAATGGACGATCCGTTTCTGGAAGTAGAATTTTATGTACTACACGACCGCAAACATTGGTCATCAATAAAATACCTAGTTAGACAGAATGTTCAGGGTGAAAATTTGCGAGTCAAAGATAGTCCGAAAAATGATTAGCATTTTATCCATGAATTCGATGAAGAACATACCGCCATGTCGAAAAGGCTGTACTTGTCTGCGTCGAGGAGCCATTCTTCCTTGACGTCGCTGTCGTCAGGAATCGGCAGCGATTCCATCCGAGCCTTTAGCCAAGGAGCGAGAATTCGATCAGCAACAGCGAGCGCCATCACAGATTTAGCTGAAAATAATGCATGAAAGATAAATATTTTTCGTCTCACTAATATTTTCGAAAAAATAAACTTGCCGTTTTCCACGGGTTCTCCTTTCTGTATCACGTTATGAAGAAGACGAATCTCCTGATGGAGAAGAATATTAGATAGTTGGTTAGCAAACAATCGCACCCCAGCAGTGAAAGAATCCAACTTCAAGAAATCCTTGCCGCCTTCGGAGAACGAGCCGAAAATGAGAGCACGGAAAAACTCCTATTGAAGACTCAGTAGCTGAAAAATAGGCGTATTAGGGTGCACGCTCCAGAAAACCTCTCGCGCAAACTGAAATTTTATTTTATCTGCCTGGAGAGTGACGGATGAAAGAGGGAATGGGCGGCTGAAAAATAGAGATAAGATTGTTCATAATTAAAAAGTTGTAAAGAACCTTGTGCACTGCGCTTCTGCAGTGGTGATGTGCACAGAAATGAGAAAGTTAGCGAGGAATGAAAGATTTCCTCCTCCGATCCAATTCTCGGCAATCTATGCAACCAATGTCGTCTCAAAAGAATTGAGATTTTTTTTAAAAAGAGAATGTAATTTCATACGTGATCGAGAGCACTGCTATCCCGTCCGAGTAGATGGGAAAGAAAACTGTCGAGGCAAAGTGAAGTCGTTTCACCAGTCGAGATGGCAAGAGAGAAAGAGCCAGAGACAGATGGAGAATCCTGAACAATACGATTTTCATTAAGCTTGTTCGGGAAAACAATTCAGATACTTTAGTACATATTTCAGCAATGTCACCAGCGAACCTTTTCCCTCCGTCCGTGGATGGTGGCCAGCAGAGTCATCGGCTCGTTATCGTCCGCTTCTTTTCTTCCATCGGCAATCTCCAGTCGAAGTGGAGGCTCGTAAGTTGAAACGGAAGATCGTAGCCTGAAAAGATTTGAGAAGCAGGAACACTCCACTTTCCTTTTAAATTAAAAATATTTATGAACATATAAAATTAGCTCACTCCACTCCTTCTGCCGTCGATACGCGCAAACGAACGAGCGAGTCTTGAAACAGCAGGCAAGTCTCCGATTGAGCCATCAGCTGAAGAAAACAGAGCATTTCCTAGCCACGTGTCAATAATTGTTCCACAATAACTTCGAGCGTTCGATCGCCACACATCGCGAACGTTAGAATCTAACAATTAGATCAGACGGCGGAAAAATGATCAAATGAAATGAGCAGCCCACTCGATTTTTGCAATGTGTCAATTTACGATTCCTGTAGTGATCGAAAAATGACTATTTTCCGGATCTTGACATTTACAGTTAAAATAATTTACGGAATAGATGCGAATGTAGATGCCACAAAGATGTGCAATGATTTAAAACATCGCCACAAATTCGATGCGCGACCTTTCTTCTAGATGTTTAGAACACTCTAAGCTCCATTACTTCTTCTTCAAGGTAACATGAAACAAAACAGAATATCCACTACAGAATGAAACGAGAAGTGGAAACGGGGGCTACATAGGGGCAACCATTTAAGCAGCGCAATGCTGCGGGACAGTACAGATAAGTCATGAAACAGCACCCGTTTTCCGGAAATTTTTTGAACGTTTGAATTGAGCAATTTGTTGTTCCCAATGATCGAAATCCAGAATGAAGAAACCTTGCATTACAGCTATGTCAATTCATGGGACATATTAATGAAATCGCAAAATACAAACCTCGAGCCATGCCATGTCCTCAGAACGCTCCTCACTGTCCGTGAAAAATCGAATGCGAACGCGGCCGGATTCCGACTCCATCACGATGTATATCTGATTGTGAACAGGATGCAGTCATTCGAAAACAGTTTAACAGAAGCATTTAAAAATCATTGAGAAGTGCACCTCTCCCAGTTGACCATCCGTCCGCAATGCCAGAAGTTTGAGAATCTCCCTGTTCGAGATGTAGTCGAAGAGCTTCACCATCACACCGTGGGATTTCCTCAAGGGGATAGTAGTGATGATTCGTTTCTGCAACGTTTAATTAATAAATCCATGGAAAATGTAATCCGGAATTCGTTGGAAGTCAACATACCGCCATGTCGAAAAGCTTGTACTTGTCAGCCCAGAGGAGCCATTCTTCTTTCTCCTCGATTCCATTCGGAATAGGTATCGAGTCCATCCGAGCCTTTAGCGAAGGGAAAAGAACGCGATCAGCAACAGCGAGCGCCATCATAGATTTTCCTGTAAATCGCGAATAAACAATAAACATAATAAATAACAAAAAACCGTTTTCGACGGGCTTTCCTTTTTGTATCACATCATGCAGTAGACGGAGCTCCTGAGCGATTAAATATTATTTTACTTGACCACGAGTCGTGTTCCATGATATAACCGCACCTCAGCACTGAAGGAATCCAACGTCAGGTGATCTTCTTCTCCATCGAAGTCTGTTTCGGAAACATCTTCTCCATCGAAGTCTCCTTCGGAAAAATCTTCTCCATCGGAAAAATCTTCTCCTTCGGATGAATCGTACAGAAGTGAGCAGAAAAACTCCGAATGAAGACACATAAGCTGAAATGATGTCTCTAAAGCCGTGTGAAAGTATGTCCACCTCTCGCGAGAAATGAAAATCAATTTCTTCTCCACGAAGAGTGACGGACGAAACAGGGAAACGGCGGCTGAAAACGTTTATTGAAATAGAAGTGATTGGGAAATGCACCCGGCAAGGTTCTCAAGAAGTGAAAATAAATGCACCCGGCAAAATTCTCGAGAAGTCAAACTCTAGCTATATTTCATCGCTATCGCAATGAACAGAAGTCGTACGAAAAGGTACCTGGCGATGTCTACACGTGAAGCCGTGAAGTGAACACGAAGACGAAAGCTTGCGAGGTTGGAAAGAATGCCATCCGCGATCAAATCTTCGGCAGTCGACACATCCATTGTGACCTCAAATAGAATTACGTCGTTGAAGAATAATTACATACAGGCTTGAGTGTGTTGCTATCCTTTCCGAGTAGATGGGAAAGGATACTGTCGAGGGGAAGAGAGGCCGCTCCACCAGTCGAAATCGTGAGGGGGAACGTGCCAGAGATCGAAGGAGAATCCTAACAAAATGTGGAATATTATTGGTGAACTGCTTCCCCAAAGAACCACTATGTATAAAGGCTCGCTAAACCGGAGCAAGCATCCCGCGCAATTGAAAATTACTTCATTAGAGTTCCATAGAGTTCCGAAGTAAGTGCGTCAACATAAATACATATGTTTACTATCCGCTAATGGAACGACTCATCGTTTCGCTTAATGGAGCGAGTCGCGTGTCATTAAGCGGACTGAAGGATTCAATGCAACTGAAATTTGGCAAGTTGGTAGCATAATATTTCAGCCAAACGGACTATCCTGAGCCGAGCTACAGCCTTTGAAGTGCAGCCAAAACCAAAACAAGACTCTTCCATTAAGCCATCCCAAATTTTTACCCGGATTAGCACATATTTCACAAAAAACGGTGATGATAATTCGCTCTGAATCCTCTTTGGATTGGGAAAAATGGGCGTTTCCACCGAAAATAATGCAAACTAATGTTGACGCACTTTCGGTCTACAGAACTCTAAAGATGATCTTAGCGATGGACGGACCTCGTGAGTAGCGACGAAGTAGTCAGTGCTCGTGTCGACGACTCTTATGGGCGATGGAAGGACCTCGTGAGGAGCGAAGACGCGGTCGATGCGCGTGTTGGCAACGATCCGTGGAGTGCTTGCTCTGAGGGGCGCAGAAGTGGTGTCAGTCTGTTATAACAATATGTACAATGCCGCAGATTCTCGCTGCAGTAATGGGTACCCGGAGTATCACGGGGTACCCCCCAAAAACCCCGCGTCGTCGTGCGAGCCAGCAAAATTTTTTTCCGAATTTTTCCTTTTTTGGGGTTGTCTATATAGCCTGCCCGACCACCACAGCACCGAACTCGCCCAGCAAAATCATTCTTGATCCTAAAAACAATTATCGAAAATTAATTATTTTGAATTTTCCGCTGTGTACGAGTGAACTTCCACCAATTTTCTGGGGAAGCTCACTCGTACACCGCGGGAAATTCAAAAATAATAAATTTTCGATAATCTTTTCCAGGATCAAGTATGATCTTGTTGGGCGAGTTCAGTGCTGTGGTGGTCGGGCGGGATATACTAAAACCCGGCCCTGGTCCCTGGTCCTGGCCCTGGCCCGAGCCTACTAAAACCCGGCCCCCTGGCCCTGGCCCTACTAAAACCGGGTCCGGGTTCAATACCTGGCCCGCTTTCAAAAGCGTTCTATCACCCTTTTTACCGATGTTAGCGGCATAGAATGGCTTCTACGCTCACAAAGCGTAAGTCTGACACGTATTCCGACCCAGAGAGATGTGCAAAGTGGAGCACGAGGTGCATAATTAACTCATTACAATTGAAAAGTTAGTTTACGGGATCTACGACGTGAGAGAGGCCGTCATGGAGGTCACAGCCGAGGTCGACTGAAAACGTCCGTATTCTGTTATTAGATGTAACAGATGGCTCAGAATTCGATGAGACGGTCGACGGTCGTCGCTGAGGTGGTCC
>JACMIG010002467.1:0-15219 GCA_014805385.1 Levipalatum texanum | reverse complement strand
CCCCCCCCCCCCCCCCCCCCCCCCCCCCCCCCCCCCCCCCCCCCCCCCCCCCCCCCCCCCCCCCCCCCCCCCCGCCAGGGAGGTGGAGGCCTCCATCAAGGCTACCGTATCCATTGCACTCTCGACACCGCATCAGAGGCCCGCTAAAATAAGGAAAGAAGGACAAAGGGAGAGGAAGAGGGGGGAGGAGGCGGAAAGCGGGGGGGAGAGGGAGGTGGAGGCCTCCATCAAGGCTACCGTATCCATTGCACTCTCGACACCGCATCAGAGGCCCGCTATGAGTGAAGAAAGGTGGAAGGCCTTCCTGACGGCTTCCGTATCTATTGTCTGGTATTATAGTGATGCGGAGGCGACGCGCGAACTACCTTAGCGGGAAGCAGCGTAGTGATCTATCTTCTGCCACAGGAGATAGAACACTACGCTGCTTACCGCGAAGGTAGTTCGCGCGTCGCCCCCGCGACGCGCGAACTACCTTCGCGGTATATGTAATACCGGACAATACTTCACTTTCGACACTAAAATGTGTGCGCTGAAAAAAGAGGAAAGGAGCATACCGGGCTTGTGTCAAAGGTCAACCTACTTTGTCATATTTTAGATTTGTTAATAAAACATCGAAATCTGACAGTGAGCTCGTCGCATTGCCTCTAAAGAAGAGTTGCTGAATCAGCTGGGAATCAGCTCCATCCATCGGCTCTTCCTTCATCAGTTCACAACTAAAATTCAGCCATGGAGGCTGAGCTACTAGTGTTCATCGCACTGGCTTCTTCCTTCCTGACTCTGTTCTTCTTCTATTTCAACATCCTCGGGCAGCCCAAAGTCGCCACGACTACTCTTCCTCTGCTCAATGGCGTAATCTTCCACCGTGCATACGAAACTGTTTTTCTTCAGAATGGGAATAATCAAGCTGGTGGACCAACGATCGCATGGGTGGTGAGCATATCCATAACATCCAGGATAAACAATATATGCAGTGATTTCCCGGAGCAGTTCCTCCGACGCCACTTCCCTCGAACTGCCCCTCCCCGTCACTTCATCGTTTCAACTTCTCCGAGATCATCTGAATTTTCGTCAGATCCGGTGTGTCATTTATGTAGCCTTTCGATGAATAGACGCAAAGCTTGTTTATGACTCGAGAAATATTGCGGATCTGTGCTCCTGTGTCCTTTGTCCTCCAATAAAAACATGGCTCAGGTGACCACCGAAAACATTGGGTTTCGAGAAATCAGCGAACCGCTGATTCTTTGAAGAGTTGTTTGGCCATACCTCCGTGACGTTTCTGTCCTAATTGGAGGAGATGCAGCGGCAGCGTTGAGTGATTAGTCGACGTCGTTCCGTAGTTGTGGATTGGAATGGGCGGCCCCACTCAAAGACGTTCTTGAGTAGTCTGCCTTGCCTCCATCATTGACTCCGTAATGAACGAGATCCCAGACGGAAGAGCTCGTGATTCTCCATTTCAAGTCATCTCCTCTCATGTCACCGGATTCTCCTTCTCTTTTCGTTTGCGTACGCTTCTTTATATCCGGAGTCACCTCACAATCTCTGGGCGTGTTGACCATTAAGGGGGCCACTTTTCGCGTTTTGCTGGCGCGAGCTCAGAAGTTCTCTCGCTATGGGCACTTAGAGGTGCCGAGGAATTCCGGACAATGATCGGATTACAGCGACTGGAAGCAAGCACGTCATTTATGGGATCTGTGTGCCTGCAGGATTAGCTTTGCTTTGAGTCTCTCTTGACCAGCCTAGAAAACGTCATCTAATCCGTGAAGGCTCGTGCTACTTCGTGCCCCTCGAATCTTCTGGTTTGCGACACATCTGTCATAAATCTTTTGGCCTCAATACTAGACAACTTTTTGGCGTTTCCTGTTCACGTAGGCGTGCACTTTTCCATGCTCGGGAAGCACGTTTCTAGCTTGTCTCGATGCTTCTTTCATCCATCGGTCACACTTTTAATCGTTTTATGCTTTTACGTAATCGGCACCGGTTTTTGTATGCGTCCATTCTCGTCCGTGTAAAATTTCATTTGTAAACTTTGTTGAACTGAATATTTAGATGGGGAATTTATGTGCGAAAAATACCGTCGGTGTGGAATATTCTACATCTGACGAAAAACGAAAGGAGTGGATGTGAGTCATTTATATTCATAACATGAATATGATAGGTTTACCTTGTAAAATAAACGACGTAAGGACTTGTTATCTCGATGCAAAGTTGCAAGTCGGAAATCTGATCCGCAGAACAGCTTATCCTCTGCGTTTCGCCGATAATTTCATTTTGAAGGACTTTTACGCTGCCGGCTTCAGTGAATCAAGCCGAGTTTCGCCGACTCATGAGGGACTCTGGTACGGTTAGAGGGAAATAGAGATGTCATGCCATCCCTCTGCAGACTTCGCTTTTGCCTTTATGGAGTACTGTGACCGTGAGTCGTCGACGTCCAACGTGGCCTTCTACAACGCCATCGTCGGATACAAGGGCGTTGATTCAGCGAAGCAGAAGAAGAGGGTGAGGATGCTTAGATCGAATTTATTGCTCCCTTAATGCATCCCAATATTGTTTGCTCAACTTAGTATCCAAGAATTCAAGACGATCTTCCAGTATCAGTATTCATAATTTTCCCATTTTTTTAAATTCCCATTTCAGGCGGAGGCCATAATTCAAACCTTCGTAATGACTCCCGCGACTGCTGTTTATTTGCCTCCCATCGAGGAAGACGAGTGCCCCTTTCTTTCCTCGCATCCATACGTCTTAAATTTCAGCTCTTCCAGTAACTTCGTCAACCTTGACTCTAAGATCGCTAACGATCTGCACCGCGATTTGGTATGTTCTCAAATAAAGTGTCCATGTTTCAAGCAACAATTATTTCAGGAGAATGGTAAATTCTCATACAGTATGTTCGATCACGCCGAGGTCGCCATTGTTAACTTGATGATGGACACGTATGCACGGTTCGTAGCACTTTCTGTATGTGGGAGACTTGTAAGTTCAGTTTCCGGAAGAATACGAAAGAATACTTGAAACTTGTGGCGAAGAAGGAAGCCGCCCTTAACAACACAGAGAATCTTGATCGTCGTTAGGAACTATTTCATCTACGCAATCATTTCCTGAACAATCCCATTTCACATGCATGACTCCAACAAATGTACGGTTAAAGCGGAATGCGAGATCCCTCCAACTTTTTGATAATAAGTTTTTTTCCCGAAATTTCGTTAGTAACACTATATGGAGTGAATGGCATGACTGTTACCACTTCCCCCATTGGTACTGATCTCGGAAAGCGGAAGTACCGCATCTCGTTTTGGAAAATAAGAACCATTACATGTAAATAAGAACATCCCTTTCCACATAGTGTATGATCAATAGCTTCTTGTGTATTTCGTCTCTTTTTGAGACTGTCGTTACCTCATTTCTGTTAACGATAAATATTGATTTGCCATCTTGTTCGTTCACAGCAACAGACACTGAACACATCGCGTACAAAGTAATGAACAACATTGTAAGGAACCCTATGAATCTTCTCCATTGAAGGCGTTAGTATTCCCGATCTTCCTCTTCGGCTATCCCGATTTTATGTCTCATAGCCCATAAACGCGGTCTCCGCATCGGCGGACAGTCGACAGATGTACATTGTCTTCGAGAAGATGGTCGGCGCTGCCTCGTGGATTGTATCAGTCTTCTCGAAGGTCAAGGAAGTCTTGCACCCAACCGAAGAATATGCAAAGCTGTGAGTGTTTCAATTGCTACTAAGAAAACAACTGTTCATAAAGTTCGAGAACAACAGAAGAAAAGGAACTTGCCAAGGAGTTCTGTATCTTGCTTAGAAGTGAAGGTGAGGCTCCTTGAAACACTTCACTGCGTTTTTGACTTCGATTGAAAAGGAAGAGCACATCCACTTCTATATGGATGCAATCGAGTACGCTGACGTCGGATTCCTGAATTCTAAGCGCAAGTTGATGAAGGTGTGTTTCCAATCTACTCCTAATGAATGTTCTCATTGTGAGGCTGGAGCGATTTGGAACAAGTATTTCGAGTGCAAGCCCGATCAGCCGATCTCGAAGAACACTGCAGACAAGCGAGGGTGAGCGCAAGAAATGTACTATATGAAACATGTTGCAGCCCGAATGCCCCTTGTTTCAAACTGATTCAATTCCCGAGGGTATTGAAAAAGAAAGTGAAGAAGGAACTGGTGAGTGATCATTGTGAAGTGTGAAGTGATCACAGTTCAACACAAACGCCGACATATCACAGAAGGTCTTCGTCGACTCCTTTTTCTTCAACAGGAGGAAAATGTTCCGCGAATTCTATGCAACGTGAGTTTCAAATATATTGGTAGAAGAAATTGAGAGGAACTATCGACACCCCGCAGATTCTTGAATTCCGAGTTCTGTGCACAATACATGAACGACGTCTATCTGGTCGGAGAAAATAAATCAACGGAGGCACGAGGGTACTGAATGATTCCAAGGCATTGATGATTTAGGGATCAATTGTCAAGATTGTGTAAACCGAGGAAGCCGTCGCGGCCAGGAAGAAAAACGAACGACGAGCCTCCACCTGTGTTAAATTCAACACACCACTTCGTGGGCTGATTTTTATCCAGGAGATCTGACCTGGGCATCGCCGCAATGTCAATGTCAATAAAAGAATGTATTTTATACTTTCGTTATGTTCGTATTTATATCAGAGCTGCGGGTTTCATGACGTAAGTCAAGAATGTAATAGGCGACGCTGATTGCACTACGGAGGAGATTAGTCACCTTTACTTGGAGAAGATTATTGGAAATTCCCCATTCTCGCTCTTCTCTTTCGATCATGCAGCTCGGTCTGCTGGGAAGGAGATTTATTGTAAGTTTACCATGCGCAACCATTAACTAAATCTGGGGAAGAAAGCGACGTTGGCAGTATTAGTATTTCAACTCTTCGCTTCCACTGCTTCCACACGTTCTGTTCTGGCTACAATCCACATGATTAAATTTCAACAGAAGATCAAGATTAATGATCGGGAAATTCAGATTTCCGTAGCATTGATACTTGCGTCATTCGTCGTAACTTCATTCATAGCTATACTTGGGCAACACAGAGCAGAGCTGTTTCTCATACCCGCCATTGTTCAGGTTAATTGTCCCTTGTTCATCACCAATTCCCCAGGGACTCCACGTCGTGGTACTCGTTGTCTTCGTCGCGAGAAATATATCCAGTGAGTTGCTCTCAGGTGATGGAAATCCTTCCAGAAATCGGGAGAGGTTCAATCATGGCGCAATTGTTCCCTCTTGCCAATCTTGGAATGACCACAATAGTGAGACCCATTCTTCCAGAAAGGTACCAAGTATTTCAGCTGTTCATCATCGCGCTTGTTCTCCTTCCTCTCCTTATTCACTCCCTCTCAATTGCCAGAAGTCAGCAGAAAAAGGACGAACTGCAAGAGAAAGAAAGCAAAGATTCCACCTCTGTCAAGCATGAACGATTCTTCGATTGCTCGAATGGCCCATCAAATGATTCCTCTGCAAGGAACGAAAAGTACACAATGGAAGAATTGGCTCTGAGCGAGAGCGAGGAAGAAGCGAATGTCAAACAAGACAATTGTCGTGCTCTCGATAACAATATTCCAATTGAATTAGGGGGTGAGGATGAAGTGAACGACAATGGAGAAGGTCTCAAAAGATATTTATCCACGAGTAGTCACATCTCGGTCAGAAATGCAGTCCTGACATCCAGGGCCTCTCTTGAATCGAACATATATGAAGAGGAAAATGGAGAATTCGTCGAAGTGAATCGCCTCTAATTGCAATAATAAAGCACTGTCAACAGTGTATGTTCTTGTGGCTCTCTTTAGCAACGCTACTGCTATTGATCTGTTTGTACTCGATAAGAGTTGATGAAACGTGATCTGTGTGCTTTTGACACCTTGGCAGTTTCCTCCTTGAATATCTCACGGTTGTCGCACGAGTGTCATCTGTTACCACGAAGGCCCTTTCGTTGTCTATGAACTTCTGTTTCCTGGCATGCATTCTTTCCTATTCACTAGCTCAAAGTCAAAGCGACCTCCGAACAAGAAATATCGAAGCCGAGATCATCCGTTATTTGACAGATCAGTAAGTTTGTTCTTCGCAGCATTCACGCGGTTTAGAGGCTATGACAAAACAATTCGACCTGAAATACGAACTGGTCGACCGGCTACTTTACGGGTTTCTCTGAACGAATTCACTCTATTCACTGTGGTAAGGTTTGTCGACAGATTCGCCATAAATTACATCATTCAGGAGCAATCTAGAGAGTTGCTCCATTTCGGCGCCGAATTCACTATAGTAAGTAGCACAAATTTATGATTGACATTGGATCTATTTAGGAGTGGCGAGATCGATATTTGACTTGGAATTTGTCTGACTTTGACCAGACATACATAAAACTGAAGGAGAGCCGAATCTGGAAGGCAGACTTGGTGGTATCTACAAGGTCATTTGCGTTTTTATGCATCTCTGAATAATTCTTGCAGTGTTCAGTAAGAGAAGTTTCTAAGTGCAGACGATCGGTATATTATCCTCAAGAATGATGGGACCGTGGTGCAGAGCCTCTATGCATTCTTTCACAACTCCTGTGATTTCAAGGTAAATTAGCAGAAAACATCTTGCAATGGCCAAACAAAAACAATCCCTTGCAAGGTATCCAATTTCCCGTACGACGAACAGGAGTGTAAGGTCGTCATCGGGCCCTGGACTTACACGGTACAGCATTAGTCTATTTCGAGAATTGTCCCTCAGACATAGCTCAGGTGAACGACATCATGCTCCAACCAGGACCAGCCATCTACGGATCCAGTCCCCAGTTCAATGTGGCCTCTATTAAGAAAGAGATATTCACAATATTTCAGGGCAACTCAGAATGGGAGCTGATTCGAATAGTTCAGAGTGTTAGTTGGAGCGTCGACCGCGACGTCCAGTTCAACTATAGCACCGTGAACTGGAATGTTGGCTGTGGTCATTTTTCCTTTCTATCGGATATTTGCAGGTTGTCATCAAGAGGAAATCGGAGTTCTATCTTCGAGTGTTGATTATTCCTGCTTTCGTGGTCACGATGGTTGCGATATTCGGCATATTCGTCCCCGCTGATCAACATGGAAGCCGTTCGAGGACTACTGATAAGGTGATTGAACGAGTGAAGAAGACAACGAGGTGCTCAGGCCTTCCTCGCCCTCACAACCCTCTTTTCGACTGCAGTCATCCTCCGTGTAGTGGCGTCAACTATGCCCAAGGCCGCGGCTTTGCCTCTGCTTGGTCCCTCCCTCCTCCCATCGATCCTACTTCCTCCTTCACTCAGGCAACTTCGTGATGGCTGAAATAATTCTTCTCGCCTCGGCGAGTCTCTGCAACATGTTTACTCTCTTCCTCCACAACAGAGCCGAGTACCTCCATTGGAGAGTGCCCGAGTGGCTGTCCCGAGTAGCGCTACTTACTGTCGGCCACCTCATTTGACCTCTTGACTTTTGGTTGCCACTGCAGAAATGGGAGTGGGACGAGAGCACTGAAGGCGGATGTTCCCTCGATCGGATTGACTTCCAAACGGATCAGGGGTAAACCGCTCTCACTTTATACACAATCTCCGTTGTAGGGACGAGGACTGCGAGCTCAGCCGAGCACTGGGGAATATCGATGGCTGGATGGAAAGGGACAATGACGAAAGGAAGAGACTCGCCCTCATATCACGACTATTCGATAGAATCGATCTCATAGCTGTCGTTTTATTCCAAGTCGCAAATGTAATCGTGACAACAAAGGTTACATGACAGCGGAGCTAGAGATTCAATAAAGATTATGCATTATAATTGGACTGATACGGTGGAAAGTTTTTTCAGTGGAAAGTTAGAAAGGCTGGGGTTCGAGGGAGAAGTTGTAGAATCCACCGTTGTGTTCCTTTCCGAGGCTCTTGATGGACTTGACAATCTTGGCGGTGGAGTCTTCGACAGAGAGTGGAGCAGCTTCGGATCCCATGTCAGTCTTGACCCATCCGGGCTCGATGGAGGTCACGTAGATGTTGTCTGCCTTGAGGTCAGTGGCCAGAGTGGCAGTCAACATGTTGACTGCTGCCTGAAATGAGCAATTTTGCATCGGCTTCTTCTTCCTAGCCGTGAAGGAAATCTGTAACCGACCTTGCTCATGTTGTAAGCGATGAATCCACGGTCGGTAGAGCCAATGGCAGCCTTGATCGAGGCGAGGAATGAAGAAATGTTCACGATTCGCGACTGTCCCTTGGCCTTGGCTGAGAGACGCAGAAGTGGGAGGAAGGCCTGAAAGAGCCGGGATGAATATAATACTAACAGAAGCTTCTAACAGATAGTGACGAGTGTGGCGAAGTTACCTGAGTGACGAGGAGAGTTCCGACGCAGTTGACATCGAAATTCTTGGCAGCGTCTTTCCTGTTGAATGGGGCGTCCACGAATACGGGAAGGAGGACTCCAGAGTTGTTGAGGAGGAGATCGAGCCCCTTTCCGCCCAAGGAGTCGGCGACCTATAAATAGTTGTCCTTGATCTTTTTCTCTTCCGTGATCCTAGACTAGAGACTAGAGGGCAAAGACTGCGGCTCCCCGTCCACAATCGTGCCATTCGCCGCCTTTCTCTATTCTGGCCACTACTGCAAAATCTCCAGGGTTGTTTACTGCTCCGTTCTCCCGCTACACATTTAGGAGGAGATCCGGGGGATGGATAAGCAAGCTACGAGACGATGGACATATGAGAGAGGAAACAGGTCATGGTCGTTTACCTTCTTCGCGGCGGCCCTGATGGAGTCATCGCTGTCGAGGTCCATCTCGACAATCTTGAGACGAGGATCCCTGATGTCTGAGAGCTCCTGAAGATATGATATTATGCCAGATAATAATCGCAGGGAAGATGAGATGACTTACCGGGCTCTTAGCTGCCGAGCGAGTGGTAGCGAAGAGAACGGCGACGTGGTTGTCCTTCAGGAACTCCTTGACCAGCCCAAGGCCGATTCCGCGGTTAGCGCCAGTGATCACGACGGAAGCCATTGATGAATGAGTTTCTGAAATAAAGGAAATGAGGACTGGGGGAAAAGAAAGTAGATGCACAAGTACTGAACGGGAAGGCGGCCTCTTGAGAACCGGAGAGTTCTCAGAGAGTGCCGAGTAACTGAGTGAAGTCGTGCCAATTCACGTCCGTATTTATACAAGGGGGAAGAAAGGGGCGTGCACAGTATGTGTCGCGGACGGACACACGAAGAGTGCTGGGAGGGCCAAACACACGGAGGATCCCCCTGGGAACTCCCCCTCTGATGTGGCCTGTGGGGATAGAAAAGGAAGGACGAGAGACGCCTACTCCCTTCATCCCACCCTCTCCCCCTAGCCATGGAATGGTGGCGAATACGACTCTACCCTATAATTCGATCTCGTTCTCTTTTACTTCCTACTCTCTCTCGTTGGCAGCGCTCTCTCGCGCGTCATTGGGAGACAACAGAAGAGAGTTAGAGATGCAGAGACGTCCATGGGCTATTTGTGCGCAGACCAGAGACTACAGAGTAGAACACAGGAACACGCATAACCCTCCTCCAAACTGAATGTCCTTAGTCCACAAAGTAGAGCTTTCCAGATCAACAATAATGTACTGGTGACGGGTGCGATGAAGGTCATCACAATAATTGTCGTGCCGCTGGCGTACACAGACTGTATATAGAGAATTGTGCGTGAAAATCTTAACAATGCTCGGAATTCAATGTTTATGGAATTTTAGGCGTCATGGCTCCAGTCTCCCAAATTCATGGGCGGGCGAATAACTGCTACGAACGAAGGATGGCATGAAACTGGATTGAAGTCTTCTGCACAAAAACAAGGCATGCTTCTTTTCCTCATACTTCTTAAAAACTGCTTCATGCATTCGATTCATGGTGATTATAAGCAAGCTGTCACTACGGTTCTGAAAAGAAAACAGTACTGTGTGAAATCTAAATAGCACTCAATGGCTCACTCATCGAATGTACTGCTTGTAGAGGCAGTGGCACGATGGCAGACGTGGCACTAACGATCGTCGTCATTCTCATCTCGATCGTTATTTTCTATCTGCTCTGGAACATCAGAAAGAAGATGTAAGCACCTCTGATATATTATTCAAGTCCTTTGTGCAGCAGCGAAGCCAACACTGACGTCGAAATAACCTACCTTACTAACGGGTTAGTAATAATGTAGTAATGGTGCCCTTCGAATGTTACATTGTTATGATTTCAGGACTGAGCAGAATGTGAGGATCGAGATGTCACGTTGAAATATCGCTCCAATTCTTCATGCTCAGTACCAACAAAAGACATTAATTTGAATCACAAATAAATGATGTGAAAGAGTACGAGATCATGAACACAGCACACTCTAGTATGACTGGCAAGTTGTTCCCATGAAGCCCAGGTCATAGGAGAACTATTCCCCTCCATTTCCGTTCTTTCATCGATGACGGGCGCCCACGCAACAGAGAGGTCAGTTCATCAGCATATTCTGGAGAGAGGATATCTTCTCTAGCTTGAGCATTGGAAACGCTCTATTCATTACTCCACTCACTGTCGTTCCGTTTTAATGACACTCATCAATTTATTACTCACTGTGGCGATATGCACGAGTACAACACTGAGGACAATTGTTTCGTTAGTGCGCGTACTCGATTCTCGACACACTTTAAAGTAGCTTTCAGGTACTGGGTCGTCCTCTTGATGGTAGGCTGCGATTTTGTAATGCTCACGATGGGCTTGTTTTATTTCTCCCACGCCAAATTTCCTGCCAATCGCCAAAAAATACGAACACTCACACCTCCAGTTGTGGGACTACCTTTTGACGAACGCATTGACCATTAGCTACTGCAGATTGTAGATATTCGATGAGGGACTGCGACTGTGTCTTATCTCTCCACTTAGCACATGCGCTGCTCCGTTTTCAAACGGGTGAGCTGCTCGCGCCTATTACGCGTCCCTCTCTCTCACTCAATCACGAGGCGCTTGTCTCTGTCTCGCTCTCTCCTCTTCTCCCAGTTTCAAGCCAACAAAATGTCCGACACCGAAGAAGAAGAATTCGAGGTAAATACATCTTTCTCTTTTTAAATACTCTCTCTTTAACTATGAAAGTCATCATTTTCAGGGACTCCGAATTGTTGGCAGGCGGACAATCGAGGAAAGAGGGAAGATGATTAAGGAGTATCTCGTGAAATGGAAGGATACGGAAACGAGGACTACGTGGGAGCCGCTCGAGAACCTCGACAATATGGCCGACCTCGTTGCGGAGTACGAAGAAAGCCGGAAGGAGGAGGAGCGGAAGAGGAAGCGAGGAAGACCATTCCCGCAGGGAATGGTCTTCCATGGCCTGCGTTGCAATTCCATGGGTTGCGCTTCCATGGGCGGCAGTCACAAGCACGGTGAACTGTATGTTTATTGCGATCTTCTTATAATAATATATCAATCTTCTCATTATAAAATATTTACAAAGTAGAGTACAGACTTTAACATTTTGATAACTTTTTTGACCATGCAGGTTCTCTCAAATGATCCCGAAGCAAGAGAAAACAAACGAGAACGACACCGAACTGATGAGGGAGGCGCGACTGGCAGAAGAAGAACAGAAGGCAGAAGAAGCAGCCATCCACGGCCTGGAGATGGAGTAGGAGGCATCCATCAAGACCCAGACCAACTCTGCCAAGAGACAGAGGCTGGAAAACAAAGAAGGTATATTGAATTAATTTTCTTCCGAAAATCTTTACACACATTCAAAGATCCATGTATTTGATGCTGATTGCAGATTGCCCCTCGAATGTGCCTGTTGTGGAGGAATCGACTCGTTCTCCTTCTTCCTCGCCTTCTCTTCCTCCCCGTGCCGCCCCCAACAACGACTGGCAGAGCTCGACGTACTGCATGTTCAAGGACACTGAGAAGTACAAGCGGCTGCGCGCGGGCAACGACCCCGAGGGCAGACTGACAACCATTCGGATGGATGAACTCGGGCGCCCCTACACAGTCCCCTACGACCTTGTAAGCAACTATTTGTAATGGGTTGATTGTATGTTTTTTACAGGTGCAAGCCGAAAAGGACGAGAAAGAGGGGAAGAAGAGAGGGCTGATGATGATCGGAAAGAGAGCCGATGGATCGGTCGCAAGGGCCTTCGATGATATCGACCATCCTGCACTCGGTTTCAACAAGAAGGTTCAGGTGAATAATCCACATAAGCTTCATCAACCATTTACTTTGCAGGGAGAAATCGTGATTGAAGAAAAGATCTGCACCTTCGAGGGCCAGCGCTTCGTCCTCTTCGCCTTCAGGGAACTTAAACAGTTCCAATTCGTGCACGTCGACATGGCGAAGAGAGTCGCCCCGAACGTAAGCAATAGTTGATTTATTCAAGCTGATAACGCTGCCCTTCAGGAGTTCTTCAAGCTCGCGAAGAACCCCGACTTCAGGCGCAAGTAATTGATGATGCCGATTTTTCCGTACTCTTTGATAGCGTTTTTAGTGCAAACTACTATTTTTGACTCACCTACAAACTCCCCAACAGTAACGAAATTCCGATAGTTCAGCAACAAACAGCTTTAATCATACTGGATGCTTTAGCCGCTTTTATATCGATCTCCACTAAACGATCCAATAAAATAACCCTCTCAGTTTATGAAACATTTACAACTTCCTTGATTTTCGTTAAGGGAACTCTTCTTGCTTTTGTTAATGGATAAAATATTTTACATTTGTCGTGCGGTAACGGGATCATGAAGATTAGTAAATCTCTTTTTCCGCTGTCTTTCCTGTTCTGCCATAGAAAAATTCATCTCTTTTTATTCCCCGATTCTGTACCAGTTTTGAGGGGGGGTTGAAGTGGCCTCGTAAGTAGTGGACGTTTCGGCGCTCGTATCCGAGGTGGTCACTAGTGGTAGAGCGCACGCTTTCTGTAGAATAAATTGCCGTTCATCGGCGATGTAGAGAAATAAGATCACGAGTTCTCGCCAAATGTAAGAATAATGCTCACTAATTTAAACCAAACGGTCAATATCTTTTATTCCGCGCTAACGTTTTTTTGGTTTCCAAAAAACTTGATCTTTAGGCTACTTCCAATGGTACGGAGGTCTTTCCCCACCTCGAAGGTCAATGACTGATGCAGCCCCGTGCCATTGCCTCTTTTCCTCACAACTAAGAGCTCATCTGTTCTCGATCTTTGCCTATTCCATGCAGTCTAGCTTCTCGAGAAATTCTTTTCTTGCTACCTCCAAATTTCAAAGGACTCTAAACTTTGTTGGGAACTCAAACTTTGTTGGGGCCTGTGCGCTTTCCTGGGAACTGTAAACTAACACAGCTATAACGACCTATACGTTTTTATTAACAATGCATTCAGTTATTCAAGTGTATCTTTCAGGAGCAGATATAAGCATCAGCATCAGAGCGAATAGCATGACTTGGATACCTTCAAGCATCGATCATGTAGTAGCTGTGTATAAGAGGAATTCAATTTCGAAAATAAATATATGCGCGTAGAATATATCTAGACATCGATGGAGGTGGAAACGAGGGGGGCCTCGTGAAGAGAAGGGCTGGAAAGAGGACGACCGAGGAAGGGAAAGCTGAGAAGAGGCAGGGGAGGGCTAGGGAGGGGAGTGCTGGAAAGAGGACGGGAGACGAGTGAAAGGCTAGGAGAGGGAACACGGGAAATGAGAACGCGAGTGGGCAGACGAGATGGGGAGAGGGAGGGAAGTGCTGGGAAGGGCAGGACTGGGGAGTGGACGGGCAGTGGGAGGATTCATAGGGCGGGGAAGGGGAGGCTCAGGAACACTGCGAGCTGGAAGGTAGCGAGGCAGCTCCTTTACACCCATTTTCCACACGACCACATACTGCTCCTGCAATAGATGACATTACATTTTTGGGTGAAGGGTTTTGTGTGCACCTTATCCTCTTTGGCGGCGCAGCAACCAACGAGAAGAGAGAGAAGAGTCGAAATGAGGGCGAGGAGAATGGCCACGAGGGAACGACGAGCGAAGTGGACGAGGATCGCTGAAAAGGGAGAGCTCATTCTAGGATTGCCTAATATAATATTAAGATGTCTCCCGTTCCTTACCCATATTCCCCTATCCATTTTTCCATTATTCGCCCACGCCACACCTCCCCCTGTAAGCAATAGTTGATTTGATTTATTCAAGCTGATAACGCTGCCCTTCAGGAGTTCTTCAAGCTCGCGCAGCACCCCGACTTCAGGCGCGTAATTGATGATGCCGAATTTTCCGTAACTCTTTGATAGCGTGTTGTAATACAAACGTAGTCATCACTAGACAAAAAACTTCTTAAACATGGACCCCAGTAGAAACGAAATTTCGATACACCAACAACAAACAGCTTTATTCATACTGTTGACTAGCCTTAACCGTTTTTATAGCGATTTCCTCAAAGCATCCAGCAACATAACCCTGCCAATTTATAAAAGGCTTACAGCTCTTCTTTTTGTTAATGAATGAACTGTTTCAAAAATCCAGAGATGGCTGATGAAATACAGAAGAGTGATGACTCTGATTTTCTGATCTTAACTTTCTCTGCCTTCAGAACATTTCAAATTTTAAATTTAATCGCCGTGTTGGGAATAACACAGCATTTCCATAGAATGCGGACGAATCCGCTTCTTCGTGAAGAGTCCTTTCTTCCATTCAGGATATAATGCGGCTCTGCTACAGTTTACAGATCCCGATAAAGCTTAGGGTACTTTGCAAAATTTAGGGGACATTAGGCGGAGGTTCTAATTAGGTGGTCTTGGTGTTCGGCCCGAAGGCTGTAGGATCACCTCCGGGACAAGCTCCGTGACCTCCACATAGTCTGGGACCACCTCCGAGAGAAGCTCCGTGGCTTCTGAGACCACCTCCGGGTCGAGCTCCGTGACCTATATATAGTCGGGGACCACCTTCAGGACAAGCTCCGTAACCTCCACATAGTTTGGGACCACCTCCGGTACAAGCTCCGCGACTTCTGAGACCACCTCAGGGACGAGCTCCGTAACTTCCACTTCAATCTTCTAAGGTCCCGTCCTATTATGATCGTTTTCATTGTGTCTATCAGAAGACGTTTGTTTTTCCTTACCCAGTCAGTGTGCACTGGGGGCATTGATAAGTTATTTATCACTACAGCGCACTCGACGCCCTTTTTCGTAGGCTTACTTCTTTTCTTTCTCGATCGCCTACGGCTTCATCTTCCCACGGCACTTCACCGTGGGAAGATGAAGCCGTAGG
>JACMIG010002465.1:0-15221 GCA_014805385.1 Levipalatum texanum | reverse complement strand
AACTACCTTCGCGGTAAGCAGCGTAGTGATCTATCTTTTGCGGCAGAAGATAGATCACGCTGCTTACCGCGAAGGTAGTTCGCGCGTCACCTCCGCATCACTATAATACCGGACAATACATAAAGACTAACTGGCAAATGCGGGAGATCGAGGCATTTTCCTCACTTTCAAAAATATGCACGTGTGTAGTATTAGTACCGTATTGAGGCTGCTGTTGCACAAACTGCGAGTTGTGGTACGCAGAGGCCACGTGTTGGCGGGACGAAGGAGGTGCAGCGCCCTGCGTTGCGCCGCCTGAAACAAGAAGTAATTTCAATGCCATCACGTTTGAACACGACTAGTATGCACATGCATACAGTTTAATTGCACTACTCGTGTACTTTAGCTTCGCCAGCATTGAGTTATGAAATATTGTCTATGATTTCGTTGTCGCGAAAACATACGAAATCGATAGAACGCATTTTAATTTTTCAATTTCTCGTTTGAGAAGCAAAAATCCCGAAACATAAAAATCCCATATATCTCTGGAGCATCGGCTGCGCCATAGGCGCGGGCGACGTTTGCTGATTGTACGGATCACATTCGTCTCATTTACCTCTTGGCATCTTCGGTGCTGGCGGTCCGTCCTGGCCATCGTCTCTTCTTTGGAGTGAACCATCAGATGCAGGCGCTGAAAATTTGATCTTTGATATTTGAGCAATTGAACTATGGTCTTTGATCTCTGAATGAATTCCCACCAGGGACTCTCTTCCTCTTCTCAAGATCGCGAATTTTGTTCTTCTCCTTGCATTTAGCAAGTGTCTGCTGGCATACATGAGTACGGGCTGTAAATAAATAGTGCGCAGATTTCCAGTGCTTTTTGGAATCGAGACAACTAAAACGGACCTGTCCTTCCATCCCTTCCATCCCGCCCTGAACGCGTCGGTCCGCCAACCGGGTGCGCTGCAATTCCTGTCAACGTGTGGGGATGGGCTTTTAGTGGGGCAATATTTAAAATACAAAAAAGCTGAAGATGAATAATTCAGCTTTCAGTTTAGCTTTAGTTAGGTAGTAGCTTTATTAAAATATTTGCGGAGGAGAAGGGTGTACCTTCGGGATTGGGCTGTGCCACGACTTGTGCCTCCTTCTCCCTCTCCATCGCCTTCCTTTCTTCCTTCTCACTCTCTTGTTTCTCCCTATCCTTCTTCTTCTCCTCCTCCTTCTTCTCCTTCTCCTTCTTCTTCTTCTCCTTCTCCTTCTTCTTCATCTCCTTCTCCTTCTTCTCCCTCTCCTTCTTCTCCTTCTCCTTATCCATTTCCTTCTTATACCACTGGGCAAGTATTCTTCCATAATCTTCACTCATTCCATTCATCCTTCTCCTGAGTTGGAACGACACCTGCCACGACATGCTGCAAGTGTTTGTGTACGAATCGCATCTATAAGCTTCACGATTCTTCCAAATGGGATCCTTCAAAAGTTCGAGAAACTCTGCTCTATGTCAAAAGAAACCCTTCCACTCGCCTTATGACCGGCATAAAGGAACAATATTCAACAGTAATATTGTGTGTAAGTCTCTAATGTATTCTCTGATACATTATATTTGCCGACTAGCTCTTCAGGCATTAAGAGAGTGTCAATGTTTTCTCCCTATACGACTCACTCTTTCGCTGTCCTCTCCTTCGCCTCGTCTTCGTTATCTTCACGGAACGCCTGGCGCCCCTTCGCCATCAGAAAATCCTTCTCCTCCTTCTGACGCCTTTTCTTCGCTGTGTGCTGGCCTGCAATCGATCGTGAGACATATTGTAAACAATTCTTCAACGGTTGGGAGACCACAATTACAAGTAGAACATATGGCGTTCAGCTGCTAGGTATTGTGCCGCACCACGGAATTCTAATTTCCCGTTCCGCTAACAAAACTTCCGCCTCTCATATCTCAGCTCTAACAAGGAATCCATGTATGATTTTTTAGATTCATTATTTGGAATTCATGGCCACGTGGCAAACAAAATTCAGCCTCTGATTCCATTTCTCCTCAAAGATACATACAGAACTGTCTACTAACGAGCACAATTATTTTAGAAATCAGGTGGTGGTGCACAATACTGGCGTTGCCCCAATTGGGTCACTACACTTTTTTACCTATACAACTCAAAGTAGGCCATATTTCTCTTATTTGAGGCAATAAAATTGAAATGGCTTTTAGTGGCTTACAATTAGGAATTTAGAAAATTAGAATAGTAAAATCTTACTCTTGGTGAGGCGTTCTTCTGCGAGGCGAACTTGCTCCGAGGGATCGGAGGCGAGAGCAGAGCCTTCAGCTGACTTTCCGGTGTCTGCAAAAATCACGTAATAACAAACGTAGCTTTTGCTTGTAAGCTCTATTCGAACTTTGAGAGTCAAATGGATATCATCTTACTACGGATGATGGTCTCTACGTGGACGACGTCGCTGTCCTCTTCCTCATCGGAAATGGTCACAGTCTCAGGAGATGCCGCAGGGACGAGATCCGGTCTTTCTTCGAGGGCTTCTTCTGCAGAACCTCCTATGATCATCTCGTTCGAGGTCGAGGGCTTGTCAAGGTCTGAAGACTGTGTTCTAAAATATCGTGCATAGTTTGGGTATACCAGTGAGGTTGATGGTCTCGACGTGGATGAAATCGCCGTCCTCTTCCTCAACGGATATTGGAACGGCTTCAGGAGAAGCCGCAGGTGCAAGCTCAAATTGCTGCTCGAGGACCTCATCAACCGCAACATCAACGAGTGGTTCGTTCGAACTCGAGGGCTTGACGATGGCTGTAAGATGTTCGAATACAAACAGTGCATTCTACATTTCATTGAGGCAAGGAAGTTGTTTGTTTTAATCTGCATTTTTTTGTGACTATTAGTAGTAGTGTTACAGTAGTCGTCATCCTCCTCAGCTCCACAGTTCTGCTCCACAGGAGACATTCTCTCAGTGGGGAGCGCATCGTTCGCAGAAGGAAGTGGCGTGGCATCGTCGCATGGAAGGGGGGAGAGTGGCGGTCTCTTCGCTCCACCACCGAACATCAACTTCTCCTTCTCATCCTCCTCCTTCTTCTTCTCCACCGGATTGCCCTCATCGCGGTAAGCCTCCGCAACGACTGCGCAATGGAAAATTGTTTCACTCATGCTCATTCTCCTTTCCTCCCCTTATATTTCATCCTCTTTCTTCCCTCTTCCACTATTCTTCCTAATCATCTTCCCCCCTCCAGTATTCAACCAGTTCCCACTAAATACCTTTTGCCGCTGTACTCTCCACGTGATACATCCCATCTGTCACCGGCACTTCCATGAAGTCAGCAGGGGAAGGGGACCCGACTTCCTCCTCCGGATCTTCATCTCCAGCATCCTCTTCATCTTCTTGCACTTCTCCTTCTTCATCGCCAAGCATCTCCATCTCTGTCGCCACTGCAATCAGCTCGATTTTGGATCTTAGCAATATCATGAGAGCAATAAAAATGTGAAAAGAATACGCTGAAAGTCCGTCTGAGGCCTCTCCTCCTGTGTATCGAGTTGACTTTCCGTTTTCTTGTCTAGACATTCTTCTGCTTCGTCGAGACGCAGCTCGAGAACCTCTTCCAGCGAAGATTCGTCGGGAGACGTGTCCGAGACCACGGGCTTATCGAGAACTGAACGATGTTCGCATATTTTTAGTTCGACGTGTCTTCAAAAATGGTTTATTTCTTTTCTTTTCTTTCTCTTACTATTATCTAACTTACCGTTATTGTCGTTCTCCTCAGCTTCCAGCTCCAATGGAGACGTTATCGCGCAGGCAGATTCGTCATTCGAAGGCGATGACGGCGTGGCATCGTCACAGGGAGCTCGGATGGGTGGAGAACTCCCTGCACCTGCATCGACTGTCTTCTCCATAACTTCCTCCTCTACGGCCGGCTCGTCATCGTGTCGAACAGCTTCATCGTCGACTGAAGTAATTGTTGTAATCGGACATCCACTTTTCCTCATTCTCATCGCTACCCTCCTCCTTTTAGCCTCCCCATCAATCACCTTCCATCTTCTCATCTGCCACGGCATCCACAGGATTGAGCACAGCTTCATCGACGAAGACGTCAGGGGCAGGAGGCGATTGGTCTTCCAATGGATCAGCCAATGCGCCCATCTCTTCTTCATTATCGTCACCCTTGAAGTCACTCACGGCATTCGCGTTTGCCGTAGGAGGGCCAGGCTCCATCGTGAGCGGCACCGAGTCGACGACATCGGGCATACGGATATTTTCAGCCTCTGGAAATGAACTCTTGTTCTCCTCTTCCACATCTCCTCGGCCCTCATTCCTCTCTTAAAGGAATGGTTCGGGGACCTTCTGAGTCTCATACTCGACTATGTTCAGGTTGTAGAGCTTGAAAAATCCAATCGAATGGTGTATCTCACTAAGCAATTAGATGTTTCTATGGTGAGATAGAGCGTTTAGAAGGCCGGGCCTGACGAATAGGGACGGCGCGAAATTCAAATTTCGCACCTGCCATCAAATTGGCAGCTTGCCAAATCCTCAGATCTTTCGCCCTGTGCACTATAACTTCTATCATTGTTATCTATCAGTGGTTTATTAATCAATTTGTTCCGTTGGCAAGCTGCCAAATTTCGACACTGAAGGTCTCCGAACCCCTCCTTTAATATTCATACCTCGCTGCTTCCAGCAGGCTTTGTCGTAGGCGCGATCTTCCTCGCTCACGGCAAAGCCGGGGATTTCAACGAAGGGTTGCAAAGAGGGCTGAGTAATTAGAAGCATTAACCTCACGCACCTCTAATCTTTGAATTTTGAACTTTAAACCCACCAAGGACGTCGTTTGTCTCCAGTTCGCGCAGACGTTTCTTTTCCTCGCGCATTGAAAGCGCCCATTTCCGAAAATCGTCCGTTCGAGCTGCAAAAATGCGTTTTAGCAGATTGCCAAATGGCTTACAATTATTTATTTGCACCCTTGACTCAATCACCCACCCGTCTTTCCCTCCCGCTCTCTCTTTGTCGCCGGCGATGGAAAGCCACGCCTCTTATTCTTCTTCTTCTCCTCCATATTCTCTTTCTCCAGGGCCTTCTTTCTCTTGTTCTCCTTCTCCTCCTCTGCCTTGATCCTTCGTTCAGTCGCCTTCTCCTTGGCTGGCAAGTCATATTACAGGTGGATATAAGAATTCGTTGTTTTACTGAATGCCCTACCTCACTTCATTCCTTATGTTCGCTTGTCCCTTGTATCTTGGTCCCTCACTTTATGCTCGACAAAACACCACAACCCCTTTGTACCTCCCGAACCTTCTAGAAGATTACCGCTAGGCAGACAGTGCACGGAGCACCACATGAGACCGGACAGAGACGCTGAGGGGAGGCAGAAGGAGACTCAGAGAAAAAGAAAAATATAAGCTGACGAAATACTTCTTGATGGATCCGAAGTGTGATCTGATTGTGAGGTTCAAACACTAGATATTTCAACCCGGGATGCATGTAATCAAATAAATCGTTCAGACATGAAGCATGAATCAAGAACAAATAGGAGGCATCAAGAAATCCCACGTTATTGATTATTTCAATTGCTCCCGCACACCTGCAGTTTTATCACTCCCAGTTTCAATCCGCAAGAAAGTTTGAACCATCTTCATATGGCCATTACAGTAATCAGTTGTATCGAAAATTGATTACTCACCCTGTTTTTCACGGGCTATCAGCTCCAAGCCCCACTTTATCTTCCTTGCTTTCTCCTTCTCCTCTCGATCCTTTTTCTCCTTCTTCTGCCGCTCCACTGCAATGAAATCGTGACGGTAAATATTGCCAAGAACATTATGTCACTTTCCATTTCGTGTCAAAAATCTATCCTGGTAAAATATCGGCCAGCAAAAATGTAAACTTATGTACGTTGTTCTCGTCGCACCTGCGCCTCCCTCTCACTGGCCCGAGCCCTTGCAGCCTCGTCTGAAAACAATTGATTAGACACATTTTGATATGTCTGACAGTCATCACATTTGGCATCAACTCGCTAAAGAAGGACGCAGGATATAATAAGATGTAGAGCCAGTGGTGTGCCATTGAGAGAATTTCGTCTGCTGTGCGGTATTGTCGTGGACGCTGTGGATTTCACAATGTTTGTGGAGAGCCCAGGACGATCTAACAATAGGACTGAATTTAAGCCGGGCAGCCTCGGCCATCGAATGCTGTTGGGCTTGCATACACCGCAAAAATCAGCCGTACTCTTTCGATATCGACGGTCCAATTCCTTCGCCCATCTCCTCTCGGCAGCTTCCTGTGCCGCCCTCGCTTCCTTCTGTTTCACTGCAAAGCCCTCATGGTATTGTCGGCGGAATGAACGTTCCGAAAAATACAGTCATCGCCCTACGATGGCTCTCCACTAGGGTTGACGAATCGGATTGTTTGGGCCAGTCCAGAATTGCGGATATCCGAAATTTTGCGGATATCCGTTCTCATTTTCCCTCGACTTTCTGGATATCCGCGGATATCCAGACAGTCGTGGTTTAAAAATATCCTCTGTGATTTCGCGCTTTGGCCAGAAGCCCCCCTCTCTGCCTACCTTCTCTCTCTGTCAGTCGGAACATTGAAACAACAATGATCTTTGATCTAGGACTCACCGAGATCGCTCTTCTTCTTCATCACTGTAGGAGGCTTGACCTTTGGCACTGCAGATATGACGCCTTTTACATTGCGATAAGAGAATCCTTGAGAGTCAGCCGAAATGAACGAACCCGCCCCGCCCGCCCGCGCCCTCCCAGACGCTGGTAGAGACACGACGGGAGTCAGTACAACTGAAGTGAGGTTTGGGAAACGGGGCCAGGATGCGAGGAACTCACTTTGTGTGGCCGGGGGAGAAGTGGAAGTTGCTTCACCTGGAGAAGACGAAGAGGGCCCTGCTTCTGCGCTTTCCTCAGGAATCATTTCGTTTCCTGCATGTGATAATGTTTTGGGTCTCGGTGACCTCCTTTGTGGTTCTGGATGATTCAGATCTGAACAAGAATAGAGATTAACAAGCAAGAGTGTTAAATGTGAAAGAAAATCCTATTAGGGGAAAAGGTGGGCCATTTTATCTACATGCTTGTCAGAGACTACGGCACTAAAGAGGGCAGTCTTACCATTTGGTTCGCAGCTGGCCTCCGGAGTGCTTCTCTCTGAAGCAGTTGGCTGCTCCTTGGCGGACTTCTTGACCTGCTCTTCGAGCATCGCTTAAAACAGAATTAGACGCCAATGGAATTTCCAGAATAAATGAATCCTACGTTTACTGGCCTGTAAATATATGTCTTACCGATCAGTTCTCTATTTCGTGCAATCTCCTCCTGGGATCGCCGGTGTTCTTCCTGGAGCGCCCTCACCTCCTCCTCCTTTGAGGTCGCTAAACGTTACTATAGCTTTGATTAATTGAGATGACAGATAACGATTTTGCTGGTTTTGTTTTCGAGAAAAGTGAATAGATTTTAAAAAATATCCCACCTCGCGGCTCTTTGGCTTCTACGATCTTCTTTGCGTTCTTTTTGGCCATATTGTGGGTTCTGAAATGTCCTCACTCACTGCTTCCAAGGGCGTAAAGTTGTCAACGACGTGAATTGAGAGTCGTAAGAGTTGTTATGATGATCCCAAAAGAAAGTGAACCTACAAGGCCTCATTGGCAATGTCGCACCAAAATGTTGCACCACTGCGCCACCCGTCCAAAGACCAGAATTTTCTATTGTAGAGAACAGGTAGCGTTCTAATTCCCACGCCCGGACAACCACCAATGACGGACTGCGCTCGCTATGATCTACCTCCTCGAGCCCCTTTTCATGGTCGATTGAATCACACGGGTCATGTAACGGGGTTCGATGAGGAAGATCAAAAGCTCGCGCAGTCGGCGACTGTGGTTGCACGGGCGTGGAAATTAGAATGCTTCGGGTTCTCTACAATAGCGCGCGCGGGAAAACACCGTGCGAATAGAGATGCGGAAGGCATTCCAATAGAGAAAGAAGCAGCTCCTAAGGGCACGCGAACTTACAAGACGGGTGGAACAGGCTTGATATAGATCTCGGAACGCCCGCGAGTTAAAAACAGTTTAACAGGGACGCAGCCCCTTTGATTATTCCATCTCTGACCTCCCTGCCTCTCTCCCTCCCCCTCCTGTTCTCCCCTTCCACCCTCCCTCCCCGTCCCATTCCCCCTATCTAACACCCGCGACTGTGCCTGACTGTCTGGCCTCTCTCATGGATCCGCGCTCGCTCGCCGCCTTGTCGGGTCCGGGTCGTCAGATCCAAAAATATCCACGGGATAAAGGGGAGGAAGGGAAGATCTCCTCTCTCTTCCCCTCTACCGTACCTGAGGGGAGGCAAATGAACGGGACTGTGAAGGTTGATAGGATGGGAAATAGGTGGGCTTCGAAGATGCTGGACTGGTCGCCGGATCCGTATCGCAAAAGAAGACTTCAAAGCGCTGGATCAACGACTTCAAAGAAGAAAAAAAAAAAAAACCTTGAGACAGTCAATGTCGATCAACTGAAGTAGCTATGAACTCTTCCCTCTGCACGATGAGAGGTAGGCTCGATTAGCGCTCTGGTTGAGTAACACGAAGGGAGAGACATAGACGAAAGGCCATTGAATCTCTAAGGCCTTCTGATCTCCTACCACAGACATGGTGACGTTTCGGAAAAGATTCGCCATTTGTGCTTAGGGGGCTTAGACAAGGATCAGGCTTATGGTCTAATCAAACACATGTCAGTTAATTGAATGTGACTTTTTTGACGAAGCGAGTGATACAGACGAGGCGTCTTTGAGTATCTGACAATCTGATCTCATAGACACAAATGGTCTAATCAAACACGTGTCTGTGTTTCACGTACGACATACATAGCGCTTACGATTTTAGATGCAATGTGCCGAAGGTTCTTCCAGAAGTATCCATAATTTTCAGCTCTTTGGGCGTAGGATAAATTCGCACGGCTGATACCAAACCCTTTCTCTCCCTCCACTGTTGCTGTATCAAAAGCGTCTCCGAGACGCATTCAATAATGCCTCAATGCAAGTTGGGGTCATTGAACGCTCAGGACGCGTGATCTAGCGGGACCCAGTGAGATTCTCTATCAGCGGAAGAAAAGCTCATTGTCTGAAGCATTTCTGCACACTTCTTTCGAGCAAGAGAGTACCCCGCTATCGCAGTAATCAGACTTTAGGTGGGAGGGGAGAGGATGGCGAGTCTCGCACAAAATGGCAGCAGGCCCAAGGGTCGTATTACAGGACCAGACTCGAACACAACGACACGGCAACTGACTCTAACCGCCTATCTGTGGTGGTTGCGCAACACTGCCACCATATACTGTTATTCGTTCTCCCCCTCTTCCATCCCTCCCTCCTCCCCTCACTCCTCCTCCTCCTCTTCCTTACCAGTCCGTTTGCAAAAGCGGCAAGAAGTATCAAAAGACCAGAAGCTTTTCCCGCACAATTCGCTTGAAAAAGACAAAGAAAGATTTCATGATATGAAAAATCAGAAAAAACTGGCGCTGTTGAATATCAGATGAGAAGGAGGAGTAAGGACAAAAAGAAAGGCGGAGATCGGTTGTCGACACTTCAGATCCAGAATCCGAAATTATGCCGGGTATGCCACCAAAAGATGAAAATGCTGAGCTAGAACATGCTTCCAAAATCGAAATCGGTTCATGGCCTTTCAGATCGAGTATTGTCTAGAGCCCAAGCAATTCTAATTCCGTTCCGCGACACTGTGTTTATCTCATAGTCCCATTCTGTATCTCCGGAACAAAAAGGGCTACGAAGCTGAAATTTTGCGTGCCAGTTGGACCTGGATTCCAACCGAAGCCTGCAAAATTTGAGCAACAAACTCTTTGATAACGCAGAGATACAGGAACCTGACGTTCTGCCTCCCGATCGATAATTTAGAATTGCTTGGGCACTTGACAATATCCGCAACGTCTGAAACACGCATGACTGTTCGATACTTTACATCGCGCCAAGAGCGTCTCTATCGCATGCTTTATTAAGGGCGTGCAATCAATGCAAGATGACGGGGTCACGACGCCTTCGGGGCCTTCAAAGGAGCCATGAAAGCGGCCGAGATATAACAACACTGTTACTCGTCTCTGATGTCACACCCTCTCGGCACCTCTCAGACAGAAATGAGATAAACACGGAGTCGGCATGGTGCCCATTGCCCTAACTCTTTTTCCTTTGTCTACCCCTCCCTGTTCTCCCTCTCAAATGGTGCAGCTGCAAGATAATTACACGCAATCAGACACCTTGGAATGGGAGGAATGGGAGGTGATCTTGTAGCGGAAATGCCCTGCTCTGGGCAGAAAGAATGATACAGTCGAAACGTGTTGCGTTCAGAACTCACAGCCCCGACGGGTTATGTTTCGCGTACGATAGACATAGCGTTTACGATTTTTGATGCAATGTTCAGATGATATTGACCATTTGAAAGTATCCATAATTTTCAACTCTTGTCGAGAAATTCGCACCACTGATGCCAAACTCTTTCACTCCCACAGTATTGTCCGGTATTAAAGTGATGCGGAGGCGACGCGCGAACAACTCGACACTAAGCAGCGTAATGACTGTAATCAAGGCGCGAAAGATCGCACTTTTGAAAGTATCCATACGCTGCTTACCGCCGACTAGTTCGAGCGTCGCTTCCGCATCACTTTAGTGCCGGACAATATCTGTCCTGTCGATATGCCAAATAGAAAAAAAAGTAACAATATAATTTGGTCAAAGAGCTGATACTTTGGGGCGCTCCTCAGTGCAACATTCCCTGATGTCGCTTGGCCACGATATGCGCCGAGGACACATTACGACAATACATAAATGGGCTAATAATCCTTTCTCCTTCGAAAGAGAATAGGAAATTTTGGCGTGCTTCAAATTAAGAAAGGTCAGATTTCACCTTATTAATTCTACGTCACCTCCTCCATTCCCCACCTCCCCCTCTCAGGCTAACGGAGTGATGGTGAATTGGCTTTGGACAGGCAACCACACCTCATTTGAGAGGCAACTGCTCCTAACGACGCGCGAACTTAGAAGTAACTTTCATAATGGAAGCCCCCGACGCGCGCCAGTGAAAGGTAGTTTGGAAAAGAGGAGAGCGCGGCCTCTCTCTCTCCCCTCCTCCTCCTCCTGTCCCCCCTCCCCTTCCCATTCCCCGGTCTAACTCCCGCGACTATGGCCAACTGACTCTCGTCCTCTCCCTTGGATCCGCGCTCCTTCGCCTCCCAATCGGGACCATATATGTAGCCAGGGAAGAAGGGGAAGGGGAGAGGAAGAGTGAAGCGCCCCTGTCCCCCTCTACTGTACCTATGAGGAGCCTAGGGGCCACCCGGAGGAGAGAGCGAAAGGGACGAGCGAGGCGGCAATATGTTATCGGGGCACGTGTCCCTTGGAGACAAAGTTCATGGATCTGAGATCTAACCTCCCTCCCCAATTTCCTATCCTCTCTTCCTCGCCTCATTCTTCTCAGGTAAACAAATAATGATCTGATCGAGGAAGAGGTGAGGTTTTATGCTGCACTTTTATTCCGATCGCACAGCCCGAACCCTAAAGAGAGGAGGAGAGCGAGTAAGGACAAAAGGAGAGGACACTCTGAGGAGGAGAAGAAGAAGGGAGAGAGGATGAGGCGGAGGATGAGAAGGAGCAGTATGAGAGGAGGTGAGGAGAGGGAGGTAGAGTAGAAGAAGGGAGAGGGGAGGAGGAGGAGAGGACAGAGAAGGGGCGAGAGGAGGCTCCCCTCCCCCTTCCCCTCCTCTCCTCTCAAATGTTGCACCTGCAAGATAATGATCCAACATCAGACACCTCAGAGTGGAGGAATTAGGGATCTTCCTATAGAGAAGCCCGTCTTCCACACCTGGTGATGAACAATTGAGGGGTCACGCTATAATGTGAGTTTTGCAGTGTATGGAATACAATCCGAACAGGAATCGAAGTGTCCAGGGATAGATATCTCAAATAGATTAGATGAAACGTACTCGAAAAGTTTAGGAGAAGTCATGCCAACTAATGCGAGAGGGATAATTCCCCTGTCCTGTCTACGAAGACCCACAACTAGAATCACGTCGACATCTAAATGGACTCCATATTCTGTTCCTATTTCGACTTTAACGATAAAGATAAAGGCAGTGTCGCAGTTTCAAACGCATCAAATATAGCGTTCCTGATTGACTGTTCTTTCCAGTGTAAATATTATGTTGCCGTACTGAATGTTGTACCAAAAATCGAATTCTTGGAACTCCCATAACATCAAACTTGAAAACTACTCGAAGAGTACGCTGGAATTCGTCTCAACTAACGCTGGGCGCTATGAAATATGAACGCTGATGCAAGGGGAGGAAAGGGGAGGGGGGAGTGAGGTGTTTGAGAGAAAGGAGGAAAGAGAAGAGGTCAAAGGAGATTGGAGAAGGAAGGGGTGTTGTGAGGAGAAGATGCAGGATGGAATGAAGGGAAGGACATCGATAAGAAGGGACGGCAACAGAGCCATACTTCTGTCCCGCCCGGTGAATCAGCCATTTCAAAAGAAGTTGAAATGAGATCGAACCACTCTGACCTTATGTACTATCTGCTCGTGCCTCACTCTCTCCCACTTTGGCCTGTGGGAGAGGAGGAAAGATGAGACAGAGAGCGTGGTCGAAATGTCCAATAGGAACCGCCGGAATGATGCATCCGAATTTCCCGCGCGGGTCTGAAGGGGTGCCCAATTAAGGGGCCCTAGTTGTTTTGCGTGCAAATTGCACCTGGATTCGAACTAACGCCTACAAAATTACAGCAACAAATTCGTTGATGGCGCAGAGATAGGGAAAGCTGTACTTTTACCTCCTGTTCGATAATTAGGATTAGAAGTTCTTTGGCGGTGGGCATTATCGCCCCTCGTGAATCTCTATCATTGGTCCGCTACTGGGCTCGGATTGTCATTGACGTCTCAGCAGAGGGTAAGAATGCTTTTACAGGAGCTTTGAGGGGATATTTTGATAACTACCATTCAACCTCCTCGTCCGCAAGACGGATCTATGTTTCGCGATATTAGAAAAGTAACGTTTAGTAATGAATAAATAATCGTCCGTAGTGGATTGCACAATTAACAATCTCTAAAACGTTAACAAAATAAACCGACATGAAAGAGTTGCTCCACTTTAAGGACACCAATTTTTGACTACGGTATTCCTGTCGAGTACAATCTGCCGGCTATTTCACGGTCCTCAATCATGTTGTTCCTTATGCTTCATGGAAGGTCTAAAGTGCAATGAAATATAATTTGTCTTTTGAATTTTTCGAGCTCGCTTTCTCTCACATCTTTCTTCCTCTCCCACTGGTCCAAGAGGGAGAGAGTGAAGTACGAGAAGAGAGTGCAGAAGGCCAGAGTGGTTCAATCGCATCTCAACTACTGTTTGAACCGTCTGATTCACCATAGGAGGCAGGACAGGAGTCTGCCTCTGTTGCCGACTCGCTCCTTGTCCATGCCCTACTCTTGTTCAATCTTTCCTGCATCTTCTCGTCATTCCTTTCATCAGCCCCTCCTCTTCCAGTCTCCTCTGACCCCCCCTCCTCTTTCCTCCTTGATCTGACACATCTCCGCAATGATTCATTCCAAATTTCGCAAACCTTCTTTGCTTTCTTCCCATTCCCCCCCATCCTCTCCATGTCTTCTTTCTCCTATCATCCCTCTTCCCTTACTCTCTCATTCATTCCTGACTATCAATTTGCTACCATTTCGACAAGGTATTATCTCCCTTGATAGAGCCAATAAAGGGTTGAACAGAGTGGTCAAAGGCACCTGGGGGCAGGCCTGCTGCCAACCTGTGTGACCTGGCTCAGAAAGGAAATGAAGGAGAGAGAGAAAGAGAGAGGCCGAGACCGTGGAATAGGTCATACTATCGCTATTCTGGGGATCCGGATGCTTCTCCGTGAATCGTTCCAAACTGAATATTCTCTCTCCGGTGTTTCTCGTTTTTCCTTTAAAATAGTTTTATATAAGTCACAAACGTTTTTCTTCTCTCGTCTTATTCTTCTTCTAGTCCTTTTCGTAAATCATAGCGCCCAGCGTTATTTGAAACGACTTCCAGTGTACCTTCCGAGTATGTTTCAAGCTCGAAGTTATGGGAGTTCTAGGCATTAGTACTTTGGTACATCGCCGCTCATTTTTAACATAATATTTTCAATGAAAAGAACAATCGATCAGGAACGCTAGATTTGATGTGTTGACTCCAATTAGTTGCCATGACTACTCCTATACTTTTCGTGTAAGTTTCATCTAATCTATTTGGAAATGTCTATCCCTGGAAACTTTGATGTCTTTTCGGAAGGTCGTCCATACATCTCCATGACTCGCATTATAGCTGAAATGACCCGTCAATCGCTCATCCCCAGGTGTGGAAGATGGGGCTTCACCGCTACAAGATCACCCTCCAATTCCTCCATCTGAGGTGTCTGATGTCGGGCCATTATCTTGCAGCTGCACCAGTTGAGAGGAGAGGAGGGGAAGGGGTAGGGGGAGGGGAGCCTCCTCTCGCCATTCTCTCTCTCCTCGGTCCGCTCCTCCTCCTCCTCTCCTCCCCTTTCTTGTCCTCTACCTCCCTCTCCTCCCCTCCTCTCATACTGTTCCTTCTCGTCCTCCGCCTCATCCCCATCCCTTCTTTTTCTCCTCAGCCCGTCCTCTCCTTTTGTCCTTATGTACTCGCTCTCCTCCTCTCTTCCACATTGTCTCATCGGCACATAAGTACAGATTGCCTCAAGTCGTCTTTGGGTTCCCTTACAATTAGCAGAGGCGCAGTTCATCACAGTCTCATTTGACTTGACTGGAGATGAGGGTGGGGGAAGAAGGAGAGGGGAGGAAGAGGATAGGAAAGAGTTGGGGAGGGAGGTAAGAACCATGCGAGGAAGGGAAAGATTTAAATCAGGCCTTGGAAGAATACTCTGATCCATGAACTTTGTCTCCAAGGGACACGTGCCACGAAAACATGTTGCCGCCTCGCTCTTCCCTTTCGCTCTCCCCTCTGGGTGGCCCCGTAGTTTCCTCTTAGGTACGGTAGGAGCGCCTCTCATCCCCTCCCCTCCCCTACCCTTCCCCTTCTTCCGTGGCTGTTTTCGGCTCTGACGCCCGGGCCCCGCCAGGGCGGCGAGTGATCCTTGAAAGAGAGCAGAGAGGCAGGCCATAGTACCGGGTGTTAGACAAGGGAATGGGACGGGGACGGGAGGGGGAGGGGAGAGAGAGAGGCCGCGCTCCCCTGTTTTCCAAACTATCTTTCACTAGCGCGCGTC
>JACMIG010002464.1:0-15224 GCA_014805385.1 Levipalatum texanum | reverse complement strand
CTGCCGGGGTCATGGCCTGCTGACTCGACGAGGAGGGAGGAGGAGAGGGCGGAGTAGGAGGAGCAGCGAGGGAAGGGAGACCCTGAATTCATCATTGAGAAACGAAAAAATCAATAACAATTTGGAAAGGTTACCGAAACAACTGCTGCCGGGGTCATGGCCTGCTGACTCGACGAGGAGGGAGGAGGAGAAGGCGTCGTGAACGGAGCAGCGGCGGGGGAAATTCCCTGAAGTCACAAGTAAGCAACGAGAAAATCAATAATAATTTGGAAAGATCACCGATTGAACTGCGACCAGATTTTTAGCCTTTCCTCTGGACGACGATGGAGGCGGAGAAGGCGTCGTTGAGGTGGGAGAGGAGGCCGCGGCAGTGGTGGTCGATGACCTTGTCGTCCTTTTAGCAGGTGGATCTTCGGCCGGAGGTCCAGAGGGTCGGACTCTCTTCTTTGGTGGCATGATGACGACTGATCCCAGACGAAGTCGATAGAGTGTAGTCGAGCACGCAAATTCGAGCAGCAAATGTCTAACATCGATTAAGCCTCATAGGGTAATATAAAAAGAAACTTGCATCCAACAGAAGGTGATTTTGAGAACGTAAATGTTGTGAATTTAAATTAGATATCGTTGTTACGTATTTCAGTTGGTCCAGCAATGTTTCGAGCATCACAATGGTCGTTGTTTCAGTATTTATGATTTAAAAAATCCGGCTGAACTGTTTTTCTTATGCGAATAGTTATACGAATAGTTATCTTATGCGAATAGTTATACGAATAGCTGTCTATACGAATATTCGTCTCGAATAGCGAGACTACCCGAATAGCGACTGTCTCATTTGCCTCGAATATTCGTTGTCGCGAATAATCTCACATTCACTCCCCTAATAACGATATAACAGAAGAGAAATAAGTCAAAACGAGAGACGCTGATTTTGTCTGAGTCTCTCGTTTTGCATTATATCCCATACTTGATGTCGATGCAAGAAAATGCACACGTAAGCGACGAACATTTGGACTATTATGAGAATGTAAATGCTCTGCAAATACCACTTTGCAATCATAAAGTCTGATTTCATGACGTAAGTTTGAATTTGATTCACTCCAGTTGCTTTCAACAAATATTCTGAAAGCTCTCCATCAGCAAAACTACATGAAAATGGGAAGAGAAAGACCATTGCGCAAACGAAGCTGTTAAACGTATCAGCGAAGAAAATCCAGAACTACAATAATCTGTAATACGATTTTCGAGATTCGAACCTGAAGAAACAGGAGAAGAAACTTGTAAACCTCCGAAGATTTTCCGGAAAAGAGTATTGTGATAATTGCTGTTGCAGCGTTCACAAGTATTGTAATAGTTCCGAAGGTGTTGTGGATGAGCCGAAAATCAGCCAAGAGCTCTCTAGAAGGTGGCTGCATATCAACTCAACTGAGAGTAACAACGACTACACCCCATAACGATGATGTATCACATGTTTTTACATTAGATTATTTATGCACGGTATTCAGTAGTCTTGTTCTTTGATCTGCTATGGTGGTGCACAAACGAGTCCTTTTATTTTGGTAGTGCCAAATCTGTTCCTTTTGCGTTCCGTTTGCACCGCACTCTATCTCCACAGTTCTCTCGCTTCTCTAACCCCCCCAAACAGGTTTGAGAAGCGAAAACGCAAAAGGAACAGATTTGGCACCACCACAATAGCGTTCCGTCCCGACTTTTCCCTCTCAATTGTTTCTCGTTTCTATAACTGTCTCACCAGTTTGAGACAATGGAAAGAGATTCGCACCTAGGAAAAGAAGCTCGGACCAGCGTCTGCACCAGCACAGGGCGGAAACTAATATAATTAGCCTTGGTCTTGAGGCTAATTAGTTTCCGCCCTTCTTTTTACATGGCAAGCTGGCTATGCCTTTCCAATGTAAAAGCCCGCTGAGCGTTTGGAGACGAACTCACGCCTTTGCACATTACTATCTACGAACTGGTCTGGCGTTTGGTTAAATCCTTCAATGGTGTCCACGTAAACGGATTGTATTTCCTCATCGATGAAGATTTTTATCGGGCATCTTTTACGATGTAAACTGGCAACAACAAGGAACAGATGTCATTCAATCAGTTTTTGGAGCTCAGTCTTGATGGCTTCGGTGAAATTGGACGAGTTTCCAACATGGCGATCGAGCTGCAAAGTGCACAGATCAAAGGACTGGCAGAAACTTTCAATCCGAACTGAAAGCCGTATTAGTTGTTGCTCGAAGATAAATACGAAGAAAGCGATACTACTCTCATTGCTTACCGAAGTCATATCTTTAGTTACAACTAGCGAAAGAAGGGACCACATGGAAGTATTGAGCAGTTTAGCTGAAGATACTAATGATATTCAACTTGGCGTCGTAACGCTGTTACATGTTCTAGACTAGGCCTTTGCCTTGATTTCCTGCCTGGATCCGTGCACTTTCACGCGATGGTTCCCAGTAATCAGCTTCATGGATGGCCATCTGACCAAACTAGATAATCTAAAATCGTTTTCACGATCTTCAAGTTCCTACCAGCTCTTCTCTGATCAATACACCAATTTAAAATGCGCTGAATAATTGTCAAATCCAAAAACTGGAGCGGTAAGCAATGTTTCATTGATGCGCAATTAGGCAACGATTAGACACATTTCTAAAATGAATTCGAGAGCCTATTAGAGCTCTGGGCTGCTAGCATCTGCAGTGATGCGACTGCAGATTCCATAGAACGCACCACTTCTCGCAGCTCCTCCTTGAAGCGATTGGCATATTCGCGAGCCTCGGCTTCCAGAGTTTTCATCTTTTCCTCGATCTCCTCTACGCTCTAAACGTGTATCCAGATTATTATTTCCTTATTTCAATAATAACTTACCCAACTGAGCACCAACACGACGGAAACGACGGCAAATAGGAAGATAACCGCGAGGACCTTCATGATTCGAGAGATATTCTCAGAATAATGGTTCTCATCTTTATATACCTGTCCTCGTGTTGTTCGCCGATGGTATTCCACCGGAAGTCCTTTCGAATTCCAGATCCTTCCAAATCCGAGGGGGATGAACTGTGCACGCGCAGGACTAATTGTTATGATGAAAGTTCTCTACAGAATGGCGTAGTTCATCAATGATCGAGAGGTGAAAGGCCCAAAGGTTTTAGGATGAACACCAATAAGCAGCACTTTTCACAGAAATAAAATGGTAAATGAGCGAGCCGGAATGTCTCATTTTATCGTCAGATACGAATGGAGATTACGTAATCGACACTGCCGCCAGCTATCATCGCATGAGGAAATGTAATGAGTGATAGGTGCACGATAGATTGCCAAACATCGTGAAGTATTGGAAAAGAGAACGCATTCAGTGGATTAAAACGATGTTGTTGCGCTTTTTGCAGAAAGCCCCAATGGCTCTTCGATAAGACGGCGTGAGGGCGAGCAAGGTGATACAGTGCGCGATAGAATGCATATTAACCATCTGCTGCATCGACATCGTCAGAACTGCAACGATAAATATGAGCCCGAATAAAATGCGAATCATACGCAAACTTTTGGCGTTTCCAAAAAATAGGACACAAATGACACCCAGTGGAAGGATGCCGAATGCTGCGGGAATGCTGACCTGCAAGGCCACGGTCGATGAAGGAATGAAGGAAGACTAGGGAGTCGAGAAGTATGACATTTGGTCGCACTAATCTTCTTCAATCTCTTACCAATCAGACGAAAGATACAATACGTTTGCACGGTTCTCTCGTTTCTCTAACCTCCAGACAGGCTAGAGAAATGATAGAACAGCGGAGAAGAGAAAAGGCGGACCGGAACACGAAAAGGAACAGCTTCTGCACCCCCCAACAATAGAACGGACCTGCAGGATGAGCATCTTGGTCATTCGGCGGTGGTAAGCTATCGACAGCGCACTCAGCGCAGCTGTCGTGCGGAGCGTCCAGAATATGTGGTAGCTCATCTGAACTCTCCCCGGCCTTGGCAATACCAGAGAATGAAGGATCACGAGCACGACGGCAGCGAACGTGACGAACGCTCCTATGGCCACGTACGAGAAGAAGACGGGTGACGTCTAAAAGATTTTACACACGTTCTGGCCTAAATATTATAAAAATTGATTCTGAAGCCGTCTAAGTTTTTGAATTTCTTCTGACATTCCGCACAAACAATAATGGACTTGTGGCTTCCAATTTTGTACCCGACCATGGACGGGCCACAGTAAGCGCGTGTGCTAATGTACTGGCACCCAGAATACTTCTATCTTTTCATAGTTAATGTTGCTCTTAATTCTCACCTTGGGGTTGATACACTCTATCCTCTCTTTCAAGTCATTGCTCCATGTTGAAAAGTGCTGAAAAACAAAGCTTTCAAAATACGGAAGTTCCTCCCTTGTCAAGCATGCTATGGAATTCGTGATACGGCATTCGCGAGACCTCAACACATGAAAATAAAGTAATCACTGCCAATCTCATGAAATCTCACGAATTGAATGGCGGGAATCGGAAGGATAGATAACTGCATTAAAACTAGGATAACTGCAATCGAAGTTGGGTTCAGCTTGAACTTCCAGCCAGGAAGCATCACAGCCTTTACTATTAGGATCTGAATACATTCCAACTCATGCTCACTTGATGTCGATACAAGAAGGTGCACGCAAAGGCGAAAATCATTTGGCATAGCATGAAAATGTAAATACTCTGTAAACACCTCACCGCAATCATGCGGTTTGATTTTATCTATCACATATGCCTGAATGCAATCCATCCCTGTTGCTTTCAAGAAATATTCGGTGAAAACTCCATCGCCCAAACCACATGAAAAAGGGAAGAGGAGGATGATTGCGCAGAAAAAACTATTATATGTGTCCGCGAAGAAAATCCAGAACTGCAACATCTGTTTACATGGCGCATCGAAATGCTCAACCTGAAGAAACAGGAGAAGATACTTGTAGACCTGCGAAGATTTTCCGGAGAACCGAAATGTGATGTACGCTGTAGCAGCGTTCACGAATATTGTAATGGTTCCGAATGTGTTGTGAATAAGTCGAAAGCCGGCCAGGAGCTCTCCAGAAGGAGGCTGCATGCCAACGAAACAGGTATGATAGCTACCCTCTCAATTCTTGACAAGAGTCCCATGGAACATGATTTCTTGTAATTACGCTGCAGTTTAATGTTCTTGGTATGCGCAAAACAATCAGGCAAGAAATCTCTCGTCCTCATTTTTTAGCGCAAAAAACAAGCCACATTCTTTGAATTGTACGGTCTGCACGGTATTGCAAGGGTACCGAATGTGTTTCAGGGTAAGTCGAAATGTGGGCCAGAAGATTCCGTCACTGTAAAAAACACAGGAGACATCCGTTACATCACTTTGCATTACTTTTTATCGCGTTACATCTCGAAAATTTTGTCCGATAAAATTCTGTTCAATTGTGCGCATTGTCCTTGTGCCTTTCGATCTGCAACAGGGAATTGTATCTATAGAAAATCCATGGCGCCATACCACATTCCGAATGCCTTCTTTGAAGTGAACGGCGTGTTCGTGTGCTTCGGCTTTGATTTGATCAAGCTTGTCCTCGACCGTGTCGAAGCTCTAGGGCATTTTTTTAATATATTGAATATTTTATACCCCGAAAATGCAAATGACGGATTCCCATTTGTCAATCGGAATTTGCGTAACGCCGTGGTATGAAGTCGACTGCATTCTATCATTTGCATTTTCTGGATGAATGAGGGTCATAGGCTGTTCCATTTCGCCATTAGTTTTTTCCCTCCACTGTTTCTTGTTGTCAACAATGAGGCACCGACGAAGTTTGGAACAGCCTCTCCAGAACCAAGTATCCCAGAACCAACACTACGTGCGGAACTTACGCAGTACAATGCAAGTACAGCGAGCACGATGACGACTGCCAGAACGATTACGATGTATTTCATGGTGTGCGACGAATGATTTGATCTTTGTATTATCCTCCGATTTATACCGGATGTCCTTCTGTTGATCGGTAAGGACCTCATTAAATGGAACAGAGGAACACCAATGCAACATCACATGAGTAGATGAGGATGGTATTTATCGTGTCGCCAGTTTCCCCGGTTGCAGATATTGCCCGGTATTTTAGTGATGCGGAGGCGACGCGCGAACTACCTTCGCGGTAAGCAACGCAGTGATCTATCTTCTGCGGCAGAAGATAGATCACTACGCTGCTTACCGCGAAGGTAGTTCGCGCGTCGCCTCCGCATCACTTTAAAACCGGACAATAGTCTGTTTCTGAAAAGTCGAAGACATCTAGGACCAGGAGCTCAGTTTTTGGAATGTCCAAGATCTTGTCCGCCAAATGCGTTGATCATGGCTCGATTGTATTGCACCAGTCGAAAAAGCGTGCAAAGCTGCAGCCATCTCTGAGATAAACCAGGGTCTCATCAACTCCTTCCAAGCTTTCTTGAGAAGTTGTACTGAAGTGAACCCGGAGTGTTCTACTTCTCACGGTCGGAGTTTGGAGTACAAGTCTGTCAAAGGATGAAGTGTTTTGAATTGTATTATTACATAAAGGAGCATTTATTCCCACCATTAAAAAATCGGAGGAACTGGTACAAAAGCAAAAAAAAACATCGAAACAACAAGAAATACAAATTAATCGTAAATTGGAAACGGTATCTCAACAAAAATCGTCTGATTTTCGCACCTATGGGGAATTTCTTATCTCCATGGTCTCTAACAGTAAGCTGTCAAACGGTGAGAGAAACCACGTTTTCAATGGAGTGTGAACTCTTTGGACGGAACGGGAATCATGTTTGAATAGATCGGCGGATAATAACTTACAAACCGAGCAGTTTAATCATCACACCACGCGTTCTCCCTTCTGATCCGCTCCTCCTCTTCGGGCGTGAAGTCATTGACGAGGTTGAAGGTCGAACGGAGATCCTCCGCGGACTTGCCCTGTAAATTTTACAATTGAATAACGGAGATTAGCCCGCAATCCTTTCAGTCTCCCCATAACTCAGCGCTAATATGTAATCTCTGGCCGATTTATTCCGCATATGTATTCCTCTTCTCCTGGAGATACATGAGAGAACTCTGCTAACGTATTGGTTGGCACCACAGAACTTGTAAATCGTTCTGCGCTCACACTGTCGTTAGCAGTTCCTACCTGTGAACTAAACAATTGGAGCGCATCGAGTACGCTTGGGCACGGTTTATAGAGTCGTACCCAAGCGAACGCGATGCGTCCAAACTTTTTAGTTCACAGGTAGGAACCGCTATCCACAGTGAGAGCGCGGAACGATTTATAAGTTCCGTGGTGTCAACCAATACATAAGTTGAAAAAACAAGATAATTGCAAAAGTTGGGGGTGCTATACCATTCCGCCGACAAAATATTATATTGGCGGCGGAATTAACCCTACGGACTGTACTTTCATCGCCGTCCGCCGGACAATCTAGAGAAACGAGTGAACTGTGGAGAGAGATCGCAGGGCGATGAGCGTCTGTCTGTCGGTATGGTTAAAGGAGGGGTAAACCGACTCTCAGGGTACAAACGATGCTCGATTTTCAAGAACTTAAAAATACAAAAAACGATATCAGAATCATCTCAGTGTTAGTAGAAATCATTGTCATGTCGATTTGGCACGGTGCCAATACAAGCTACAGTAGGATTTTTCAAATTTCCCGCCGTTGCCTGAAACAGGGGAGCCCAATAACTTAGTTTTTGCCGTTTTTCTGGCCGAAATTTTAACTTTTATACTGTTTTTCGTAAACCCTACGATGAGAGGAAGGTCATGACAAGGCTCGTTTGGGAAGTTGGAAAGTCGGTTTACCCCTCCTTTAACCCCGCCGACAATGCATAATGTTCCCTATTTTGAGGATGGTAAACTCTTCATTACCCTGATCATAGACGCATATCCAGGACATTCGAAGGCAAAACCATTTTATTTTTACATAAGACTATCTTCATATTTATAGCACACTGTTACGCTACATTGTCTACACCTTACGCAACTCTAAATTCCGGATAACGACCAGGTTTATTTCAAGGACTCGAGTCGTACCTTGATCATGGACGCAATTTTCTGGCATCCGAAGTCGAGAAGGCGCTTGATGTCGAGGTAGTAGGCGGGCAGGATGATTTGGAAGACTTCGGACTGATCCAGCTGAATTATAGGAGTTTGTTTTTGGGCATTTTAAAATTTCAATTTAATAACTATTATTGAACATCTTGCTGGGGAAGGAAAAAAACTGAAATTGTTTAAAGAAGGAGTAGGAGCAAAACTCCGGTCCGTAAAAGAGCTATGGAAATTGTGGATCAAATATTCTAAAATGTAGACACAGGCGAAAGTACACGTGCACTTTCGCTATGTGTCTGCATTTTAGCATATTTTATCCAAAATTTCCACAGATCTTTTACGGACCGGAATCTTGCTCCTACTCCTTCTTTAATGACCACTTTTTACACTTGTTATTTTATTATCCAAATAACGCTTTGAAGTACTAACGTCAAAGAAGGCCTGGTCCCATTCGGGGAGTGCGATGTTCCTTTGTCCCGGGGGAAGCTGCACCGGCTCGGGCTCCACTTCGTGTTTGTGATGCTCCATCCACTCCAGGACCTCAAATAAAAAGTTAAAACATCAGTTAATGCCAAGGGGCTACTAGAGGCAAATAGTATTAAATACCTTTCTGATACCGAAATCGTTGATGTTCTGCAGCTGAATAGGCTCGTTCTCCGAGTCCAGAAGGCCTGCAAAAAAATTTTCTCGCGACATACTTTACACAAATTTCCCGTTAACGAAGGACTGGGAAGAACTTCTTGGCAAATTGCCAGTCTTAATGAGAGCGCATTTCTGCAGACATTGACGTATCGAAACGTATCGAAATGTCGCATTTCCATACGTCGACGTCTGGAGAAATGCACTCCCATTAAGACTGGTAATTTGCCAAGAAGTTCTTCCCAGTCCTTCTTTAAATTCTATCGGCGAACTAAACGTGTCTGAATTAACAATTCCGTTCGAACTGTTCTCTCTCTATTGAAAACGGGGGTTCCCACGTCGTCGGACAGGTTTGAGTAAATGGAGAGAGTTTCGCGCTTATTGTGCAGCACCACAGAACTTCTAAAAGACCCTGTGCCCGTTAGCAGACAGTTCTCTTTTGCATCTTTCAGGAGTTAAATTATTTATGGATAAAATTTGACATGCCAATTGGTCCTATATTCCAACCGAAGTAATGAAAAAATCAACCATTAATTTCGTAGTAGCACTGATATATGGGAGGCGGAATTTTCGCTAGAGGAACGGGAAATTAGAAGTTCTGTGGTGCGGCACAATACATAAAGGTCGGCGCGATAACACAATAGCCTACCTCCACGAGGTTCTTGATGACATTCGACTTCTTGATAACGACCCACGTCGTCTCGAAGATCGAGCCCTCGGACGACATCAACTTGATGGTCTGAATATCGCATTTTAAACCGGTGACGTCACAGGAGTGAGGGGAGGAGCGATTGCACAATCTTGCTCAATCGATGACGTCATAGGTGTCACACACACAACGCGTAAATGATATGATTTTCAGGACTACTAACATGTAGTGGTTCTTTTTTACGTTAAAGATGTCTCAAGTAATATTATTTCATAATACTTTTGAAAATACAATAAAACATTGAAGCCTTTGTTTTAAAAAATTGATTCTTTAAAAAATTACCTTGGAATCGTTGGGGTCGATAGGGGCCTGAGGGCCAGGAGCAGGGGCCGAAGCAAGGGCATGAGCGAAGTTGGCCATTATAGAGTGGTAATGAGAAGTCGGAGAGTCGAATGATGATGGAAACCAGAACCCGGCCTTTTATACTGGAGGACGGGAGAAGAACTATTTAGAAATCCCGCCTCCGTGCGAAGTTTTACATTTCGTAGTGGAAAATGCCGTTTTTTCGCACCATGGCTGGAATGTACATATGTATGTATTAGAAATCAATGCGGGAAGGAATAATTCTTTGCAGGGAGGCGCGAACTTTTGTTCATGGCCGCTCTAGAGTAGTGGAAGGTGATCGTTAAAATACATAAAATAAATGTATGGTCTGTAGACAGCGGCAGTGATGGTAGTCCTCGCGGATCTTAAAAGAGCTCCGAGTGCACAGGGCTTTTTGAAAGAAAACAATTCCCTCGTTGGATCTTCCCTTCAGGAAGCGTGATGCTGCGCGCGTTCTGATGAGAGAACAATTCCTTCGGAATCCCCAGTTCAGTTACACAGCAGGCGTCAGTTGCAATGACTTTAGATTTGCCATGATCTTATCCGACTAGAAAATGTCAAGGCTTTCAAAGATATGGAATGTTAAACATGTGCCCGCAGAAACGACGTAACTGGAAATGACAGTGTCCGACAATTCCGATCATATTGCACGCGCTACTGCTTGTAAGCAGGTTCTAGATGAATAAGGAAAACTCCCTCCTTAGACTACTGAGCCAGCCAAAAATGGGGCTAAGATTTTCGGGCACGCTCGCGAGAACACCGTGCTTACATACGGAACGGAATATTGGAAGATCACCGCTAATATTGGTTCGCACCACAGAACTTGTAAATCGTTCCGCGCGCATACTGTCGTTAGCGGTTCCTACTTGTTAACTAAAAGGTTGGAGCGCATCGCTTTCGCTTGGACGCGCCTCTATAATCCGTCCCTAAGCGAAGTCGATGCGCTCCAGCTTTTTAGTTCACAGGTAGGAACCGCTAACCACAGTATGCGCGCGGAACGATTTATAAGTTCTGTGGTGCGAACCAATAGCATGATTTTGAAAACTGGAGTGGAAATGCATTTGTGTCTCTCGTACGTACGGCGTGCAAATCTATCCCAGGATGTAGTGTTTTGAATTGCGTTATGAAAGAACGTTTATTAGCACCATTGCAAATCCGTCAGTAATGGTTACAACTTATCGAAATAAACTTCGACGCGACAAGAAATACGAATTACTCGTCAATTGAAAATGGGGACAATAAATCTCAAGCTATTGTACTTCAAACTCGTCCCATTTTAACAGCGGCTAGGTCGAGCATCGATCTCATCTCCTGCGTAGTCTTGCCCTGCAAATTGACAATATAATCAAGAATATAAGATAGGTGCAACTAAAAAGTATGGTGTACTAAATCCCGCCTGCCTGTATAGTGCACTCTTGCGTGCAGGGAGTGCACTTTTCATAAATTTGTCCAAATTGTTGCCCAAATTTGTACCAAGTTCTCTTCAAATTTGGTACAACAAAATTGTTTGGACAAATGCTGACCATGCATGGCAAAAAACATCATGTTCCCAAATTTAGATGGTAATAAAACTATACTTTACCCTCATCAGAGACGCAACATTCTTGGACCCGTACATGACGAGGAGCTTGATGTCGAGGTAGTCGGCGACGTTGAGGATTTGGAACATCTCGTACGGTTCAATATTTCGTTATTTGTGCAAATTATTATCCAAATAACATTTTAGGACAACTTACGTCGAAGAAGGTCTGATCCCACTCGGGGAGTACCACGTTTTCCCTTAACCATGCAGGGTGAGGCTTTTCCGAGGGGATGCTTAGCCACTCGGGATCCACTTCGTTTTTGTGATGCTCCAACCACTCCAGGACCTCAAATGAACAAGTTTCGTTTATAATGACAATACCACAGCAATAGGCTCTTAAAGAAGGACAGGAAGAACTTCTTGGCAAATAGCCAGTCTTAATGGGAGTGGATTTCTCCAGACGTCGACATAAGGAAATGCTACAATTCGATTCGTCGATGTCTGGAGAAATGCACTCCCATGAAGACTGGCAATTTGCCAAGTTCTTCCCAGTCCTTCTTTAAGCAATTTCGCTCTCTAAAAAATCAAGGACTCATCTATGGTGGTTGGTTTTGGTATAATTCGACAGCTTGTTTCGAGCACCTTCAGATGCTAATGAAATCGAAATATCGAGCCCTGAGTCCATCTTTAAAAACCTTTCTGGTGTCGAAATCTTTGACATTCTGCAGCGGAATCGGGTCGATTTCCTCCAAGTCCAGGAGGCACATGTCCTGCAAAAAAGTTTAATTTTTTTTGTTACGAGCTTTCACAATTTTCCGGTGACCCACTTCTATTTCAGTGCCCATAAAAGAAATTTTTACCATCCTTTTGAGGACTTCGGTGGGAACATGGTCCTGCTTATTTTCTGTCTCCAATTCCTTTTGGTTCATGGGATACAAAATAGACAAAAAGTGCTCCACTAGAGAGCAATAGTATCGGCGAAAAAATATTTCAAAATTCAAGCTCCGTCGGAACTGCTCTTTTTCCATTGAAGGCGGACTTTCTCTCGTCGTCAGATTATGTATGAAGAGAGTTTATAATAGCTTACTTCAACTAGGTTCCTGATGAAATGTGACTTCTTGATTACGCCCCATGTCGTCTCGAAGATGGTGCCCTCGGAAGTCATCAGCTTGATGGTCTGAACATATTATTTTGAATATGATTTTCAGGACTACTAACCTATAGTGGTTCTTTTCTTACGTTAAAGATGTCTCAAATAAGATTATTTCCTAATACTGTTGAAAACACAATAAAACATTGAGGCTTTTGTTTTAAAAATATTGATTCTTCAAAATATTACCTTGGAATCGTTGGGGTCGATAGGGGCCTGAGGGCCAGGAGCAGGGGCCGAAGCAAGGACATGAGCAAAGTTGGCCATAGTCGAGTGGAAGTGAGAAGTCGGAGAGTTGAATGATGTTGCTGAGCAGATTTTGGCTTTTTATACTGGAGGACGAGGCAGAGATTAGAAATCCCATCTTCGTGCGAAGATATTCATTTCGTTGTGGAGAAAGCCGTTTTTTTCGCACCATGGCAAGCTTGATGCGAGAAGAAACAAATTTGGAGGTGCGAACTTTTGTTCATGGCCGCTCTAGAGTAGTGGAAGCTAATATATGTATTAGTGTTACTGAATAATAAGATAAAATAAGTTTTGCAAGACAAACATCAATGCGCTCACTATTTGTGTACATTTTTATTCCAAGCGATTATTTTACAGTGCCAGTAACAAGGAGATAAATTCTTTCTGGGAATCTTCGAATTAATGCATAAATCGAGAGGCAGCACTGAAGAAAAGAAGCAGAGAGAAGATGCTGCAGGCTGAAGGTAATGCTGAAACGAGTTTACCGCTTGCGCGCTCCTTCGATCAGTTAGCTCAAATGCCTCGACGTTAACTTGTAGAAGGACATCGAGATACCCCAAAAACCTAGTTTTCATAGTTTTAGGGGCAACTGGGCGTTAGCTATCCTCAACAAACCACCTATTCTAGCCCTTTCTGATGGTGTCTGCTAATTTCCGAGACATTTGACTCATGTCGAAGGTGACGAACTTACTGCATGTGAGACAAGTCGTCGTTTCGGCAGGCTGTGCGGTGACTGGAGTCGTTTCCTTTTCCTCACTTGAAGTCACTTGAATCAGGAACTGCATTTCCCCGGATCCGCCGTTCTTGACGTCGTTGTTGACGTCGATTGTTATCGAATTCCAATTGACGTCGTGGTCCTTTTCGGTCCGGAACGACGTCATACTGAGTCAGAGGATTGATGTAGCCCCCGATGATATAAACGCAGTAGCGAATGGCGCTACTGCGCTTGTCCTATACATGGGTATTATCATCCAAACTCACAAATTTCGTGCCTAGGAGCGAAACTCTCTCCACTGTCTCTAATCTGTCAGACGACGAGAGAAACCCTTTTTCAACGGAGACAACAGTCGCGTGAGGAATGGAATATTAGACGCGTTTGGATCGTCGATAATAAACGAATACTTGTATGATTTATAGGAGTTGCTGTTCTCGGTGGCCGTGACCATAACTCGATCGGTTCCTTCGATCTTCCCCACCACTATGTTGGTATCCAAGTTTGCCTGGAAAGCGAGAGAACACCACTCTCAACTACTCTCGATCATCCTACCACCACGTCCTTCGGCAGCGAGTATGTCACTTTGTTTCCTTTCAGGGTGTTGCGGTAGTACGTCTTGTTGAGTGCTGCCCAGCCTGGAAGGAATGGGGAGATTCCCAGAGAAAGACCCTATCGCACCTTGGGAGACGATGGAGAAGGAGGTCTTTAAGTCGACTTCCGGGCCGTCTGAATCAGATGGTCTTTAAAGAAGGAATAGGAGCAAAGTTCCGTGTCCGTTAAAAAGCTGGGGCAAATGTGGCAGAAACGCAGTCACAGGCCGAAGTGCAGGTACACTTTGATTTGTGTCCTCATTTTAGAGCTTTTGTCCACAATTTCCACAGCTGTTTTGCGGATACAGAACTTTGATCCTACTCATTGATTCGTAGTTTCGGGATAAGAACATTCGAATTACGACCAACATCGCTGAGTGTGAAGGAGACCTTGGTTCCCTGCGTCGCCTTCACAAAGGCGATGGGGGAGGAGATGGAGATGAAGGAGGAGTCCAAGGCAGTAGGTTCACTGAATCAAAGGTCTTATGATTTCGATGTCCACCTTCAATGCCATAGTTCATTCAATTAAAATATGGTTGTCGTCATCAGTGCTAAGTATCAAGATCAAGCTCACTAAGTATAGAAAATGTCAGCATTATTCGCATTTGGCAGCTGAGGGAAATATAAAGGAATCGTTAGTTAAACGGCACTAAGAAGTCGAAAGCTTGGTGGTCTAGAATAATAGAGTGACTGACGCTGCCAGGACACGATACTCGGAGGAAGCGGAGTCGAAGCCGCACGTGAACACTTCTACGCCCTGCGATTTGAGCAGATTTGTGAAGGTTCGAATCGTGTCCTACCGAGTCTGCGCTGAACTTGGAGAGGGAGAATGAAGTCTCGGCACTTAGGACCAGTGTTCCTCCCTTCTGCAGCTGGAGATACGGAAAAGTCATCTGGGGCCGAATTACCATCCCATCCATGCTTCCCTTGTTGTTGAGTGGCGTATACACAGGGTACTGCGCGATCGAATCGCTGACAATGTAGATGGTGAAGTGAACTGCTGGCATGGTTGGTACGGGATGATTGTTGTTCATGATCTGAAAGCCGAAGCGTCAGCATTTGGTCCAAACTCCGGAAATCAGTTTAACTCTTATCGGAGTGAACCAAGTCTCTCTCTAATATAGCCAAGAGCCACAGGAGTGTTTAAAGGTACTCGGCAAGGGCTAATACATTTCTTTATTTTGCATTGATATTTCGTTTTTGGGTCTCTCCTGAGCTTATCCCAACAATTACAAAAAAATCCCGATCAAAAACAATTAATTTCAGCAGGAAAATAATT
>JACMIG010002462.1:0-15226 GCA_014805385.1 Levipalatum texanum | reverse complement strand
GCGCATCGAGTTCGCTTGGGCACGGTTTATAAAAGCGTGCCCAAGCGAACTCACTGTGCTCCAATTGTTCAGTTCGCAGGTAGGAACCGCTAACGACAGAATGCTCGCGGAACATTTTGCAAGTTCTGTGGTGCCAACCAATAGCTGACCCGCCCGATATGTACATGTGTACGATGGATGTTCTCCTTTAAGTTTTCATTATCTATTATTGACTGAACTATTCAGAAAAGCTGCTCTTGGAGAGCAATAAGCCCATATACAGTGCTAAGTACATTAACGGTCGAACAACGAGCTCCATTCCAGCGGTCAGTTTACCAAGTTCAATTGCGGAAAAAACTGTTTTGGGAGTCTAAGAACGGTTCAGAGGTTCGCATAAAGAGTGCATCTAGACAGTTGTGAGGCATTCTGATTGGAGGTCGAGGGAGGTCGGACCAGAGATTTCAAATTGCGAATATCGACTTGAGACTGGGTGGGTGCCCACAGGGTGTTACCAAGGGTTGCATTCTGAATGTAGGTCATATACAGTATCGGCCAAAAGTATTGAACCACTTTTTCGCATCTTCATATCTTGGCCCAGAATGGACCAATTTGGGTGAATCAAAAAATCATTTTGTTGCAAATGTTCTCCTAAAGACGGCTCTGGGGTTGAAATTGCCGATTTCGGAAATCCAAGGGTATAAATTTGCATATTTCAGTATCGATTTTTTTGCACTTTTTGCAATTTCACCGTGTCACAACATATGTTGAAGTAAAATTTCAGAAAATTGTGGAAAATTCAGTCCAAACATACGTGATGTCGTCCAATTTTTTTCAGAGTTTTAAAAAATTTCCTATGAGCAGGAAAATTCCCGAAGGAAAGGGCCTATTTATAGATTGATTATCGTCCCATACACACGTTAAGGCCGAGGAACCGTTTCAACGTGGTTTTATAGGTTTTAAAGTACCGAGAAAAGATGTGATATGTTTTGGGGATAAAGCCCAAGGAGTTACAGTACATCAACTTCTGGAATAATGTGAATGTCGATTTTTTGCACGTTTCAAGATACACCCCCAAAACATATCACATCTTTTCTCCGTAGTTTAAAACTTATAAAACGACGTTGAAACGGTTCCTAGGCCTTAACATGTGCTTGGGACGATAATCAGGCCCTTTCATTCGGGAATTTTCCTGCTCATAAGAAATTTTTTAAAACTCTGAAAAAAATTGGACGACATCACTTATGCTTGGACTGAATTTTCCACAATTTTCTGAAATTTTACCTCAACATATGTTGTGACACGGTGAAATTGCAAAAAGTGCAAAAAATCGATACTGAAATATGCAAATTTATACGCTTGGAATTCCGAAATCGGCAATTTGAACCCCAGAGCCGTCTTTAGGAGAACATTTGCAACAAAAATATTTTTTGATTCACCCAAATTGGTCCATTTTGGGCCAAGATAGGAAGATGCGAAAAAGTGGTTCAATACTTTTGGCCGATACGTTTTATGCATGGCACTCCGTGCCATGCATTAAAGGAGCCCACACACCCTAAAATTTTATATTTTATTCTGAAAGAGCGTTAAAAATTCTGCAGAATGATACCAAACATTTATTTTAGAGATTTTTCTTTGAATTGTTATGAAAATCAAAAGATAACAACAGTCACCGCCCGAGCATTGGTCGCTCAGAAAATTCGTGGCGGCACCAAATTCTCTAAAATCGTTTCCCGCGATTATCTGGCCAACTGAACTATGTACAAACGTCGTTTTCATGTGTTTGAATGGAAGGGGAAGTTCTTTCCCCACCATATCAAAAGAAATCTTGCTTCAAAATGTAGATCATAAGGCTTTTATCGGCATTTGTAGCCAAACTATAAACTACAAATCCACCCTAAAACATACCGTATTCCGTACCTTTGAAAAATCATAACTTCGTAGAAAAATCGCTAAAACAAATGTTTGGTATCCTCTTGGAGCATTTTTTCACGCTCTTTCCGAATAAAATAGAAAATTTTAGGGTGGGTCGGCTCCTTTAATTGGCCGATACGTTTAATGCATGGCACTCCGTGCCAAATAGGCACCTAAATCGCAATTTTTTAAATCACATTCTTAACTTCCCCAGGGCCAACTACTGCTTTTCGTGTCCCCCCAAAGTGAGCGAACCTTGCGGCCCCTACATTTCGTTGAAACATTATGAAACTTAAAACTTTTTCAGAATTTATGACGTCACGATACCGGATCGTTTGACCTACCGGATCAAAACAGAAATGATTACTCAAGGATCCGTGGGGTACAAAATCACCCAGTGGCAGGGCGAAATGCACAATTTGATTTCTCCTGTCAGGGGCACTTTTCGACATCCGAACAGACCGCTACATGAGAACACTTTTCTTCCTAAAAATGATTTGAATCAGGTCGGCGTGTACGGAATGGTGATCGTCAGCGCGGAACCATATTTTACGATTAATAACATCGAAATGAGATCGGTAAGATTTGTTTCATCTTGATCGAAGGTACGTAAACTTTTTATTATGACAGAACTACGTAAACATTTTATTATGACAGAACTAATGCATCAAGGTCACACCTAGGCATTATTGTTTCGGAAAACGTTCATGGTCATTGCGGAGGGTTGAGTAGCTTCAAAAAGCTTGGGAAGTTCGGTTAGAAAAGAATTGAATTTCTTTTCTAACCGAACTTCCCAACTTTGGAAAAAATCTTACGTCAAGGTCAAAAGTTTTCTTTTGCTAATATCTACTTCTTGACTTTTCATGCAAACAGTTTTGAGCGCATATTGATCAGCTTGAAAATTTGTACTTGCTTGAAATATGCGATCGCCTTCTTATTTCGTTATGGTCCTCGTTATATTGATCTACATATTCAAATTATCATTGCCAGACCACGCTCGACATTTACGCAAACTTCGACAAAGGATACAGCATCCTGCACATATCGTAAGAACTGGAGAATATAAAGATAATCTAAAATGTATTTCCAGCGACAAGATTAACGCACCCCAATCGCAATGCACAATCTTCGGCCCTATCGCCGTTATTGCTTTGACTCGTACCGTTAACTCGCAAGTTACCTTCGATACCCATACCAACTGGCCAACAAGTGAGATCGATTGCATTTCTGTATCGTGCAATATTTCTTTTTTCCATCCGTTTATATCTTGATAAATTGCGGACTTTAATCAAACGATGCCGTCGAGTTCCGTATTCGCAATTTCTTCGCCTGGATTCATAGGAGGTTCAATGTTCTATGCACACCCTTACCCAAGAACATCGTTCCCATCGAGCTTTCAAATCTCGTATTCAGAAGCAGTGAGTCATCAACTTTTCATATTCGTCAAATTAAATTTACCACTTTGATATGAGCACGTCTGCGAAAGGATCGATCATCCTTGGACCAAAACGCAGGATTTTTACCCGCGTGTCTTAACTCTTCGTCAGAGGAAAAACTAACATAGTCGGGGTGAGAAGAGAACTAAAAATTGAGCTGTTGCTTGAGAGAGAGAAACGTGAGTTGCGCAATGTTCCCTCTCCTCTCGGATTGTCCACGATGGCGATTGTACCAATCCCAGCCAATAGACTCCCTTTGTCCTATCCCAGGAGTCGGAAGTTCGAACTAATTGCCCTAACAGGCTTTGCACTTCGATAGATCAGGTGTCCCATGGTGTTCAGTGGGATCACCCTTGTTCTTACTAAAACTAAGAAGCTTCTCCGAGTTCCCAGCAGCAACGGACGAAGACAACATCCACTAGTTTGGTGTCTCGCAATAGTCGGATGCATCCCGTGTACAAAATCTGAAGTCGAAAGTTTTTGCGCAGTTTTGGGAAGCGTGTAAAGTAGTTGGGGGAGGAACGAATGGGCTCCAGGGGAAATAATTTTATTTTCTAACTCATGAAATCGATATATAGGCGGGGCTTTGAGACGGTGATAAGTTACAAGCATTTGAATGAAATTTTAGGTTGTGTGCTTATTCTCTTAGGAATTCTGACGAAATGGAGAGGCATGGCGGCAAACGTGTTGACGAAGGCCACGGGTATCGACAAGTCTATAGCTCTCGTGTACCCCGAAAACCTCCTAGAACATTCCCTTATTTTCATCTGATGTAAGAAGTTTGGTGGATGGTAGAAACTTCCATAAAATGACGCTCCGTGGCTGTTTTCCTGAGAACCTTTTGAATGCCCTCAAATCATGGACTACTGGGAGCTCATATCCGAGGGGGCTACTAACGTTGTCAATACCACCTCTGTTATCGGGGCTCACAACATTGCCAAAAACCGTACCCCCTAATCTTCTGCGGTTTGCGTAAGGAAAGTGCAAAAGCGACTTCTGCGCTTGGAGAAGCTCGAGGTGCGATTTTCTGGCAAACGGATATTGACAGCGTTGTCATACGATTGCGCCCTTGAAAATGGAAGAGGAATTGTGCACGAGCTTTCGTTTCAGAGGGCAACTGTAATCAGTTGCCAAAAAATCGCACCTCGCGCTTCACGCAAGATTTTGGTAATATTATGAACCTTGACAATAATAAAAGGATTTCCGTGGAGACATCGTCGAAAAATAACAAACTCCACTGAATTTACTTCCGGAAATAGCTCGTTTGAATGAAGCTAGAACCTACCCTGCTATTCGAACCCAGCCTTTCAGGAAGACAATGTACAAACACTGTACCTCTGACTGAGAGGTGATCCCACGTAGGAAACAAATATGAACTTGCGCAAAACATGACAGATAGCGTGCTATACTGGTTCTATTGCTTGAAACGTTAGCCCAACTGGTCACGAAACTTAGATGGCAGCTGTAGATCGAGAGTAAGCGCATTACGCCAGCCATATTTTCGGGCATGGGAATTTTCCCCTACTCGAAAATAGTCAAAATTAGAATAAAAATAACCAATATTAAAATGATAATAAGTAATATAAAATCACTTACAGACAGACTTGTGGGTGAACGTAGATGAATTCTTCTACTGGCCGAGTGAAATGCGAATGACCATTGGCGACGGACAGAAAGTCGATGAAAGGTACTGTACTTCTTATTGTTGGTTAAACTACAAGAATCCCTTTCATATATGATCGAACTTGTCATGAAATTGGGTTTGAATATGTATAATACAAATATGTTGCTAGCAGATGCAGTTCGTCAGCGGCATTTTTAGAGCTCGAGAATTAGAAGACTCTGATAATAATGCGGTGTATCATAAAAAACAGACTGTGGCACACAACGCTGAGACCACCATGATCTACTATTATCGGCGAACCAGACAGTTCTAAATTGTTTTTCAGCGTAATCTAACAAGGGAAGGCGACGGATCGTACCTCGCGGATTCGACTCGGATAAGGTGCGCTGGATAATATTCGAATTATGTATGGCCGCGGAACTTAAAATACGTCATAATTATCTGCAACGAATTTAGGGATCATACCTTGTTCAAGGGAGAAGACGATTTATTCCACCATGATCAGCACCATGGTTTGAAATATCACCACGAGGCCCCTTTAGCTTAAAAAAAGGAGAAAAAATTTCGCTCAACATTAACCAAAAACCTATGTAAATATCGTTTTATGCAAAGGAGGCAGGCTCGACCCATGAGGGGAATCAAGGTTCCAAACTGGAAAAATGAACATGTGTGGTATCAGGTAAGGAGTTTTCAACGGGCATAACATGATGTTTAGAGAAGTTTTTGGTTAATTTCGAGCGAAAATTTTTTTTTCACCTTATTTAAGCCAAGGGGGGACCTCGTGGTGATATTTCAAACCATGATGCTGATCATGGTGGAATAAATCGTCTTCTCCCTTAAACAAGGTATGATCCCTAAATTCGTTGCAGATAATTATGACGTATTTTTAAGCTTCGTGGCCATACATAATTAAAATATTATCCAGCGCTCCTTATCCGAGTCGAATTCGCGAGGTACGATCCGTCGCCTTCCCTTGTTAGATTACGCTGAAAAATGAATTGCTCAAAGAGAACATTTGTAGCAATCTTCGAAACTTTCGCGAACAATAACAGCACTAACTTAGGACCACAAATTCCAGGTTCACGGGGAATGAGGGCTGGTACCAGGAGAAATTCAAGCAAGAGTCTTGGATCGGAGTAAGTTAACTTCGAATAAAATAGTCGGCTACATGGTCTCAGAAAGTGATGGAGCAAAGATCTCGAATGGCAAAGATTATAGTAATCTTAGCAAATTGACCAGTCTAATCAAACATCACTTTCGTGGCAATGTTGTGCCTGCAATTGTTCGAGAAAAATATCTTTCGCATCATTATAGATAAACCAGAAGATATCTTCCATAATTCCGAATTTCCTACTTCAAGTGACAAAACGTTAGTGCATTCCAGTCGAACGTTTTAGCGTTCGACCATATTACAGTGTCAGCGGATGAAGTCCCCCCGACCTATTACACGTCGAACAGCATACCGCAAAACCAAAAGGTAAGAGAAATAAATCAATAACATCAACAGTACAATTACCGCTGGAGGATTTCATTGATCGTGTAAATCGCTATCAATTGTTCCAAAATGAATGTTAGACTTCATGCAGAGAAATTCGCAAGCATTGCATCCTGTTAGAGCAAGACTATTCCTAAAAATTAATTGTGTGATAACTTCTATACACTTCTTGAGCCGCCTCGAATGTTATTTACGATCTGCGTTTGAATTTATGAGGTGGGTGTTAGATCCCGATGTTGCGAAAGATATACAGAATATTACGGTGTTTCCAAATCTACCACCGAAACATTTCTGCGGTCAAGTTTTGGTCAAACAACGCTCTTGAAGAGAACTCGAAGCGTTCTAATTCAAACGCCTGGACTACCCCAATGACGTACTTCGCTCGCTTTTCACCTACCTCCTCGAGTCCCGTTTTATGCCCAGCGTGATTCGATTGATCGTGAAACGGGGGAATTAGTACTCTTCGGTTCTCTACAATATGTGTGTATGCACGGCCACATCCATGGTTCATTCTCCCACCAGATCTTTTATGGAATTGCAGGCAAAAATTTCTTGTTTTGATAGGTAAATACATATGTAAACCAGATCAGAGATGTTTTCACCCAAAACCTAAACCCGTCGCATTACAGAAGTCCATCCGAAATTTCAACTACCGCTTCTTTGCCGTCACTTCGACAAATGCAGTATCAAGAGACTATTACAAAAATGTTCTCATAACATCAAACGGCGGATGTCGCACAAAGTAAGACTATTTAAACATGATCCTGTCTGCGTATGGGCCGATGATTGGTGCCCCAGTTCGGCCGGATCCATTTGCAGGGTGCGAAATCGATCCATTCAAAGAGACGCGATTGTCAGACTCCGAGCCACCACGTTTGTGTCGTATGTCGGTGATAACTTTTGTTTGTCATTTTAATGGTCAAGTACTATAATTGTGCCAAACTATATTTTCTAATATCCACATTACGACATATCGACGCTCGACATAATTGCAAACATGCTAATTCAAATGAAAGAAAGCATAGAACAGGTCTTGAAAGAAATGAAAGAAGTTAGAATCCAGGCCGAAGGACAGAAAACATCGAAAAACAGATTGACGCAGTTTCTGAACCAGATATTGGTCAGTCATACCAACGGGAAGGGAAAGACGCGACGGTGATCCGAGGAACAGTATTCAGCTCAGCAAATACCGTTCAGAAGAAGTGGTCCAATGAGAAGAACACGCACCACGTGCGATTCTACGCATGTAGAGGCAGGCCACTTTGCACGTGACAGTCTAGATAATTCCAATGAGAAGGACACCACAACAGATTACCAGATCTACGATAGCAAAGGGTGTACTACTAACAACAACTGGAATAACATGGAGGTACTCGAGAGGAAAACATGATACAACGATATGTATAAGACACCGATGCTGGAAGGACAAGTGAAGATGAATGAAAGAAAAATCGGCATCCAGATCGCGGTTGTAAAACAACCACTACAATGCCAAAAATCGTTCTGCCAAATTTCCTGCAGTTAGCGTGATCAAATTTTAGTACCGATTCTTGGCGCCAACTGCCCTTTTCGCCGGGTCGTACATACTCGACGGGTTGGGCAGAAGACGGGAGTGTTGAGATTTTCTCAGTATTGAAGGGCAAAATTGTTTCACTCCTCCGTTTTCTTATACGCCCGCATATATATTTCACGGCGTCAGTTGGAGCTGAAGAAATTTCATGGGACGGATTGTCACAGCTTGAGAAAGTTAACCACATCGCTAAGGTTGTAATTTTGATTCAGTATGCCGATCTAGCAAATCCATTAAAGACTGGAGAGGCCCAAAACAGGAAAAAAACTTTGAGCGCTGTTGAGGACAGCAACCAGAAGCCGAACAGTTGACAAAGTTCCTGTCAAGAAGGACAGTAGCAGCCAGAAGAAAGCGAGAGGAGGAAGGCACTGGTCCGTGAGGATGACCTCGTGATCTGGAACTGTCCGTCCGTCCTATATAACTGAGCATAGGAACTGTAGGCGTGTAGAGAAAGCGGTAACTGCGTCATCGACACGGATGGAGGAGAGAAGGAGGTGATGGTGCACTGGAAGATGTTGTCACTGGGCACATTCTTCTCCCTCTGGATGCAGGCCTGAATGGAGGTGCAACGTCCAGGCACAACGCTTCGCACAGTTCCGATGACAAGTTCACAGGACTAGTGCCCTACGAAGAAATCTCAGCATAATGGGTGACCACAGGGTGGATTGTGGACTAGGGATAATATCTTAGGGCGTTGAGACTTAATGCAGCCGACAATTCATATCTTGAAGGGAGATGTATAGACAGGGCTATTCGAAAATCCGCCAGTCTTTCTCACAATAACTTCTGCTGCTGAAAAACAAGTTACCAACACTTACAAGTGTTTTTACTCGAGGAACCGCCTGGATAGTCATGGTGATAGGAGCATGTAGATTCTGAAACAATTCGACACGTACTTTCACCACGATTATTTCTTAATCGTAATGAAATTTCCAACAATCGTAATAGTTAAAATGTTTTTGGAGGAGAATATCGTTGTGCCCTTCGTTATTATGCGCGTGGATTCGTATGCATCAGCAGCCGCTCCTCGTAAATAATGGGCGCTATTACAGCTTCCGGAAAACCAGCGATGTGGTGCGTAATCATTTTATTGACAGTGTCTTCGACCTTGACAACTTCCGAGATGACAAGACCGGCGCCCAATTGCCGTTCAACTGCGACGGTGACACCTACGTATACATAACTGATAACAACATCGGAGATAAGATGCCCTATGTCATCTACATATTCAGGAGTCAGTTTTTGGAGAGGGTCGATTGTAGGACCATGATACCCGGCTGATGGATTTAAAACCCCTCATGAGGTCCCCCACCCCTTTCCAACTAAAAGTCACAAAATATTTTTTAATAAATTGATATAAAAACTTGCTCAAAAACTTCCCTAAACATCAAACTATGCCAGTTTAAATACTTTTTAGTTCCGTAAAAGTTAATTTTCATCCATTTCGGACCATGATACGGGTATTTTGGATTATAATTCGATTCGAAGTCGTTACTGATGACCCCATATTTTTATGTTGGGAACATGTTGAGTGTGCTGGAACATACTTACCTGATGTTGATCTACCAAGCAAAAATGCAAAAACTGGGGGTCAGCAAAGTGCTGTGCCAGGGTTGAGAGGCCTGTTCATTCTTAGTTGACCCGCCTGATAAATCGATGTTTCTTATATTAGGTTGAAAGCCAAGTAATCGAAAGCGCAGACACTCTCAATCTTTACCTTCTCTCTCGAATAGGGGTATTTAAGACTCATTTATTGTAACCGATAGCAAAGCACTCCCCGGACAAGGTACTTGTGTGAGTTGTTGTCTTCCCGTATCATGCATATTGAGGCAATTAGTATTGAAGTTTATGGTTATGCTTAGAGGTGTTATTGACAAAGTTCCTAGCCCCCTCGGATATGAGCTCCCAGTAGCCCATGATTTGAGGGCATTCAAAATGAAGTCAGGATGACTGCCAGGGAGCGTCATTTTTGGAAGAGTTAAAACTATCCGTCAAAATTCTTAGATAAGTTGAATATAAGGGAATGTTGTGGGACTAAAATGATGTCAATCCGAATTTGGAGTCTGTTGAAATCTTAAGGGTCTGTCATTCTTACTCTCAATTTGCGAATGAATCAGTAGAATGGGCTTGTACTTAGGGGTCTTCTCTCTATTGCAAACCAGGGGTTCCACATTTCTGGTTTCCCAAGGAAGTTATTTCAGGAAACGAAATTTCGATTACATAGCTTTCAACCTAATAAATACGGCAAGTGTATGTACATTCCGAAGACAATGAGCTATGGAAAAATAAAAAAAATTCAGACAATTTGCTGGAGAAGAGCAAAGTGCCCGTCTACAGCGCTAAGTACATTAACGGCCGAACGACGACTTCCTCCGTGGTGAGTAGGTAGTGGCAATTCCACGGAAATGCGGCAGTTCTGCACACTTGGATATGAGAGTCCGTCCGCAAAAGTATTGCAGAGTTTCACCAGGAGGTTGCAACGACGGATATTTGACCGAACGGGCTCATAACTGAAACGAATTGTTTGCTTAAAAATGAATAACTGATTTTTTCTAATAGTAGGGCGCGAGAGCGAGACATTAAAAGTAATGGGAAAATGCCAGCCGAACACTTGGAGTGCCTTTCCTTTGAATGATGCTCATACACCAAGCTGGTCAATCTCTGGGAGACAATCAGGTAATATCCGGGCACATGGCATTGAAAAAACGTTCCGCCAAGTTATTATCGATGTATTTGATATGGTCCTAAAGGGGTAATTGGCGATAGACCTCCTGCAACACCAAAAACCGAGATAAAACAACTAGCTGTTTACCCTGCACTCTGTGTTTAGACGAGTGTAAGATGAGGAGAGCGCAGAGAAAACAGCCGTCTGTGTTTTTCCGTTTTATTTGTTTATGGGCTCTATTGCCAATTAATCCTTTTTGGCTCTATTGGCAATTAATCCTTTTTGACCTCGCCTAGTCAATCGATAATAACGTATCGTAACCGCAGTGAATAAGGTGGAACGTTTTGGCAATGTTGTGGCCCCCGAAAATATTCTCCCGCACAGTTCTAATTACACTTCTAATTTGGCGTTCCACCACATTGTGGTTCACGATTAAGACACGTTTTTTGTAAAAATCGAGCAAAAGGGGGACCCTGCGGACACGGCCCGGGCAAACGTTGGCCCCAGAAACCCATATTTGGAACATAGCTGATTACCAAAACATACTCGGTTCGGCCCCATGGCCATTATAAGACAGAAAATCCGCCGAAAATTCAAAATATCATATCTTCTAGGCCCTTGATTTTTTCAGATCTAATTTTTTATTATGTTTGGTTACCCCTAGACATAATTTTTGCATATTTGTCCCAAGAACAATCGGTCTAAAGGCCAATTTTTATGAAGAAAATTTTGATTTTTGACATTTTTCGCCTATCTGGCACTTATTCGGAAAACTCATTTTTATGCCAAAATGTGCGCTGATGTGTTTTACATCTCAGAAAAAAAAGAAAAAAAATTAAATTACCCGTTTTTTTAAAGTGGAGCGAAAGGGCTGATTAAGAGATTTGAAGGCTAAAATGTGCTCGGAGTCGTTATTTAGAGAGAGAGAATCACATAGAGAAAAGCGGACACAATTGTCGATAGCTTGCGTGGAACGATAATTTGGAAACATGTGCAACAAATAAGTATTTGAAATGTCTTGAATCTCCAAACCCATCTTCATGATAAACAAATATTAGGTTGGCTCTTCTGCAATTATGATCATCAGCTCCGAGCCGTATTACACGCTGACCAACTTCGATACGGGATCGGTACGATATGTTTGCCCACTACATACCAAATGGATTCAAAATATTCCGGCATATTTTATCTGCCTTATTTGCAGGAAGCCGCGATCGAGGTATTCACCACAGAGTACGATTACATTTCCGAAGAAAACCTTGTCATGCGCATAAGGTAAACGAATATACATATTTCATTAAAAAAATCGAGTAGAACAAAAAGTATGAATCTAGAGAGCCTCGGTACGCATCTCGATCACAGTGTACAATCTTTGGTTTTATCGCAACGGTCACGACTCTCTTCAATTCGCATGTCTCCTTCAAAACTCAGACCAATTGGCCGACAAGTGAGACCAGCTTGATTTAAGCTCTCTCGCTTTTAGCGTTCTGAACGGTTCGTTTCTCCTTACTTTAAGATATATTTTCATTATTATGCAGAGCGCATAACAACAACAGAACCCACAAAACATTGCGCTTCAAACACGCGATATATAACTGTGTGAAATAATGAAGAGCAGGAGCATATTTGTTCTTCAGGACACTGACAATGAGGTTGAAAAGACTGGATTCACAAATTCAGTTCGAGCTGTGCATACGAATTTTGTTTCTTACCATACATAAGTCCTTGACTTTAAAGAGCGAAATTGCTTCATTGGTTTTTGGCGCTGTGCCAAAAAATTATAGGATGTCGCAAACTGAAAGCGTACTGCAGGTCCGGAACAGTGCGTTGTTCATTGGGTGGATATGAATTTTTTGGGACTTAATTCCAAAAACTTTTTCTACCTTGTTTTCGCCAGTCTACAACCCCATGTCCATTTAAGGAAGAATGTAAAATAATGTTACTGCTGCCACAACATGTCTTGTTTCTACTTTATCAAATTAGAAGGATAGAACAAGAAAAGTTACACTACCGGCCAAAAGTATCCGGGCACTTTTTCATGTCTTCATAACTTTTGACTGCCTCCATGAAATCAAGGCGGGTAAAAAGGATATGGTAGACCAACTCAAGGCCAGTATGTCGAATAGTGGCACCGAGCCAGCATAGCCTCTGGCTATTATTGATCGATCTTTAGAAAATGTGATTTTTTCTACTTTTTTGATTTTTACCCCCCACCCAGGAAACGAATCAGATTAAAAAACCAAAAAATCTGCTTTTACAGCAGGCTCTTGGGAACTTACATGCATGATGCCAGGTGCGGGAAAAATTTCCTGAATTTGTAGCAGGAGCTCAAATTCAGTCACTCATTTTCTGGAAAATTCTGTATTAAATGACCAATACATCGAATCGCAGTGAACAGGGTATCAAAATTATTCACTTCGGAGGTTGTTTATTTTCCAACACAAAATAGTTCCATATTGGGTACTATGACGAAATTCGCTTTCCTCTGGAACCTCATTTTGGTGATGCCTCAAAATCGTAGACACATGTGGACAAAATGTGTCTTATATGTCAACCTGGCCCATTACATCTCAGGAGTAAGCCTGCCAATTTTGACCATTTTAGCTCATTATGCACGGAAGATACAGCGTGTTTTGTGAGTCGTCTGACGCGTCCGGATCGGCACTTCGCCAACACATGGTGTCCTAAATTATATGGTTGAATAATGCTGGTGACATTTTATGAAAGAATAAGAGAAGTTTGTTCATTATAGGCCATTTCCAGTTAAATGCAGGCATGTTTGGGGCATGTTTGTGGTCAAAGTCTAAATATGATTGCCGATCCGGACGCGTCAGACGACTCACATAACATGCTGTATCTTCCGTGCATGATGAGCTAAAATGGTCAAAATTGGCAGGCTTGCTCCTGAGATGTAATGGGCCAGGTTGGCATATAAGACACATTTTGTCCACATGTGTCCACGATTTTGAGGCATCACCAAAATGAGGTTCCAGAGGAAAGCGAATTTCGTCATAGTACCCAACATGGAACTTTTTTGCGTTGGAAAATAAACAACCTCCGAAGTGAATAATTTTGATACCCTGTTCACTGCGATTCGATGTATTGGTCATTTAATACAGAATTTTCCAGAAAATGAGTGACTGACTTTGAGCTCCTGCTACAAATTCAGGAAATTTTTCCCGCACCTGGCATCATGCATGTAAGTTCCCAAGAGCCTGCTGTATAAGCAGATTTTTTGGTTTTTGAATCTGATTCGTTTCCTGGGTGGGGGGTAAAAATCAAAAAAAGTAGAAAAAATCACATTTTCTAAAGATCGATAATAATAGCCAGAGGCTATGCTCGCTCGGTGCCACTATTCGACATACTGACCTTGAGTTGGTCTACCATATCCTTTTTACCCGCCTTGATTTCATGGAGGCAGTCAAAAGTTATGAAGATATGAAAAAGTGCCCGGATACTTTGGCCGGTAGTGTATTCTTAAAGGGTCCCTGCCACGATGGTTGAAGTGACCATTCTGAGCATGGGAATGGGTTCGGACCGACTGTGGATGACGAAAAAACATTAGGAAAAGTTCAGAAAAAATTCCTAAAGCTTTAAATCGAATACGAAAATCAGAAATTTGAATCCCTGAATTTCAGGGAAATGACACAATTGTGTTTCCCAGGAACAAATTCGTACAAAATTGTGTCGTCCGTCAAATAGTCGTACACTTTTGTGTTACGGTCGCAGGCGAACGAGTACACAATTGTGTCATTTCGCTGAAATTCAGGAATCGTGCACAATTCAAACGATAATTTCAAAACTGTCTTCCTGGCAGGGACCCTTTAAGACGCGTATTTTGTAAAAAAAAATCGAGCAAAAGAGGGAACACCGGGTCACGCTGGTACAACCCTGGGGTGAGTGGTTTTGCACATTGGTGTGTCCCGAAGGCCTAATTACCAAAACATACTTGGTTCGGCTAAAAGTCGATTATGGTTCGGTATAATGTTCATTCTTGAACAAAAAATGTGAAAAAATTCAAAATTCCATACTACTTGACCCATTGACCTCCGAAACGATGTTAATTTTTTTACATTTTTGTCAGGGGGGGGCATCATATTTTCATTTTTGGTTCAAGTCAAATCGGTTATGGGGTCTGTGAATTGCGTTTTATAAAAGTGCCTTGGGTTTTTAATGTTTTTCTCGAAAACTCTTCCCAGGGGGCCTCTGATTTCATATGGAAAATGTAGACTGATGTCTCCTGGGTATAACATGAAAATATTAAAAACATAAAAAATACTTTTTTTTAATAAAGTGCATCTGAGTGTTCAAAAACTCCGATTTTATTGCAAAGTTGATGACAATCAACTCTATTATCGGGGCGCACAACATTGCCAAAAAATCGTTCCGCACTTATTCACTGCGGTTAGCGAACGTTCCGTTGTCCGCGCTCGCGCGACCCAAGAGGCGCGATTTTGCGCTTCCGGGAAGCGTGAGGTGCGCTATTTGGGCAAACGGTTGTAGAGGAACTGCGACGCAAACGCGCCGGGTTGGCAATGTGAGGAGA
>JACMIG010002460.1:0-15246 GCA_014805385.1 Levipalatum texanum | reverse complement strand
GAAGGCTCGGCAGCCGCCATCATCTCAGCGACCGGAGGAGGCGCTGTATCATACAAAAATTAACGTAAACACAAAATATAGAATCAAGAACAGCACGAACGTTGAATTTATGCACAAAAAATAACGCGAAATCGAAAATGTGCACGGATGATCGCAAACTGGTTTTAGTGGCAGTTTGATTTTAATGTTTACCGTATAGTGATGCGACAGAAAATTCGTTGTGGGACGAAATAAAGAGGGTCGATTTACTCCTCCTTTAATGTCATTTATTCTTTTAGGAATAGAAAAATCAATAAGTTTATTAATGATTTCTCCAATTGCCAGCCAAACGAGGATGCCCCTTCGACCGCGGCTCCTCCTCCAGTCAGCTGTGGAGACTGTCCAACGGAGCGCGGGTTCCGATGCATCCACAACTACACACTGGGAAAGCTTGCCTGCGGATGCTGCGGAAGGAAGGCAACGACTAAATTCTGTCGGAGATTAAATGACACAAACTAAATAACGTGATAAATAAATATTGTTGATGGTATTATCCGCGAAGCAAATCTGTCTAAATTCGCGTTCCGTCCAAATTCCTCTAACTTCACAGAAAATGAGGTTTATCTCCTCGTCTTGCTGGTTTGAAACAATGAAGAGAATAAGTGCGATGTCAACATGGGCGATTATAAAGCCTTCCTCAGCCAGATCAAAGGCGCCTGTCTCAAGGTTAATACCTTGAGGGGTTGGTAACTAAGTTTCTGCATGGTCGTTTTCACATATATCTTCCTCGCATCCTTAGATGCTGCAACCACCTCTGGTGTATGTGGAGACAAGACCCATAGGTACACACATTCAGTATTGATTTGACGCTTCTCAGTTTCTCATGTGCATTGAGGTTGAGAAAGCCGGACTTCAACATTTTTGAATCCTTCGAAACATGGAATTCCACGTTGCAATTTTATTACATTGTGAGGAAGGCCCGAGCAATGATGATTTTTGGCCAGCATGTTCCTTGGACGTACTTCCACAGGTAGAAAAATTGTCGACTATGTCAAGTGGTTGGAAGCCTGTGAATACTGCTCGACGAAAAGCGTCTCCTTGGGCGGATCTAGAACCATAATTTGAATTAATTCGAAGCCTGGTCTACTGGGAGCCCCAATCCGAGTATGCAGGGAACATTGTCAGTTTTTATCCTAAATATCAGCAAAGTGATAAGACGGGATTCCCTAAGGACCTCGTATACTATGTGGAAGTCTTCTTCCAGCGCGCCACCTCCCGCGGGCATTCAGCTAACAAAATCAGGATAGACTGCATGATTTTTTTCTGAGCAGTCTTACCCCACCCATTCTACTCTCCCACCATTGCCCTAACTACGTATATTGCCAAAAACCACAACGGTGTAAATATTTCTATGAAAACGCATGTGATTTGCGCAACGTTCTTATTACTGAGCCCACTTTTCGCTTGGGGGATGGGCTCTGTGAGTGCCCAGCTTGCTCCCATGAATCTGCAGCGAGCAACCGGTAGATCAATCGGGCGCTAAGCAGAGAAAGATCGGAAATTTTTAAACACCGTTGTGGTTCCTTGCAATAGCTTAGTTTTCGGGTAACTCAAATACCCTGCGGGAAAATGGCAAAATACTTGACGAGGTCAAATCCGACCTCGAAGGCTTTTTCGCCTCATCTCTCCGTGGCCTCTATTAGGAGGTTATCCCCAATTGGTCAGAAAGAAGAACAATGATCAACGATGCCAACAGCTAACATGACTGTTGATCACGGCCATTTACTTTATTGTTAGAGAAATTTAATAAAACATAAACTTGCTACCAACCTAATAGCTTCGGAATGCGCGCGCGTTTTGGTGCTCGACAATATAGCCGGGGTGCAGTTAAAAACTTGCGTGTAGTAAACTTCCCCTGCCCGTAAAGTGCACTCCGTGCGTGCACATCCACATGCACGTACGGAGTGCACTTTACAGGCAGGGGAAGTTTACTACACGCAACTTTTTAGATGCACCCTGGTTATATGCATACCTAGTGTGAGGAGGAAGACCCGGAAGTGTGATGCTTAGCCACAGCTTTCTACAACGGCTTCAATGAGTCTCCAGTCCATGCAGCTTGCATTTTAAGCTCCTCCTCTTCTTTCCAGACTCTTCGGTGTCGATAGTTGAGCCATAAACCATTCTTTATCCAGTTTTGTCTGCTTTTTTCTTTCTTCATTCGAAGAACCGTAGCCAGAAAAAAAATGGGAGATATTTTCCTCCTCCAATGAATCTGCATCTCTTCCTTGCGCTTTGCTGTTCTTCGTTGCTCATCGCCAATCCGATCGGTCCCGAAGTGAGTCACATTCTTTGTTTGTTATCGTTGAACCAAACTCCTCTAATTTCGTGTTCATGCTCTTTTCGGGGTTAGCGTAGCTCGTTTTGTTTAGCAGGACGGCGAAAAAACACTTATTCAGGACAAACCAATATGTGAGCGTGGCTTCTCGCACAGCAGCCATCCACACAGATCTGGATGCTCGTGCGAGGTGCCCAAGAGGAAGGTCCCAGTTCAGGTCTGCATCAACGGCCCAGACTCGAGCGACCGCACAAAGGTAAGTAATATTGACCCCTCTCCATGGTCTCATCCGCGCTGACGACGAGAGAAATCGATTTTCAATGGAAAGAGTGGAGGAGAAAACATACAGTTAGACGTGTTTGGTCCGCCGATAAAAGCGAAGATATCGGGAATGAGAATGTGCAGTTTTGGATCCTCAGCAGTAAACAGGGGGAATAAATAGTTTCAATCATTTTCAGGAATCCAGCACCCAGGTGCCGTCGCCGTGCGGCGAATGCGATTTTGAGCACGGATTCGCGTGTCTGCAAGCTGACAATCAGCGTAAACCTGTCTGCGGATGCTCTGGACAGACCAAAACTGTCAATTATTGCATCGATTAAAGTGGTTCTTCACGATAAATATTTTTCTATCTAACTACAGTTTTAACCGTGACAGTGCAGTAATAAACTTGGAAAGATAAGCCCAGAAAGATCCTCTTGTGGGCAGCGAACATAATCGATTCCTGATCAGATTGTTCCATGCTCGTAATCCTTCTTTAGGAGAGAAAATAGATGTGTGGGACACCTTCGGGAAAATACAATCGATGGGTCAGGTTCGTACGAAAAAGCCGTGATTCCACCGAAGCATTTCCCAATGCGTCTATACAACAATTCGAATACCTTTGTTGAATGCCCTGAATTACCGGCGGCACTTCTATTTACAGAACGGTTCGGATGTCGAAAAAGACTGTCTACCCCGACTGACGCGTCAGCTTGATCTTCCTATAAAATAGGAGGGAAATCCTTGGAACCTATCTTCAGAGAAAATGAAGATGTTCAACTCCTCCATGCTTCTGCCTCTCATCTTGGCCATCTGCCTCACTTCCTTCATCGATGCCAATTCCCTCGGAACAGAGGTACATAAGGAGATGGATGAAATAAGTAGAAGTGGAATTTAGTGATCAGTCCATTACCTTTTTATTTTATCCCTAGATTTAGAATGACTGTTAAATTCGTTATCACGAAGAAAATTTTGATAGCAATTTGAGGGCTCGTGCATGGTTCCGAAGCGACTGGTCCCCGTGCACGTCTGCCACGCCAATCCCGATTATTGCCCAGGAAAGGTATCGTCCGAAATATGAGGTCCAAACGAAATCCAGACGTCGACGTATGGTTGTGACACGTTTCCATACGTCGACGTGCACTTTGGCCTGAGTCTGGAAAATAGTGCACTTTTGCCACAATTGCCCCAGCTGTTTTACGGTTACGGAATGTTGCTCCTACTCCTTCTTTAAGACTGGCAATTTTCCAAGAAGCTCTTCTCAGTCGTTCTTTAAAGAAGGTCTGGCAGCAACTTCCATGCAAATTCCCACTGCGGGTGCAGCACCCCATACCGTATGGGTGGGCCATACGCCGGCGTATTCAAAAGCTTACATTAGAGTGGAGACTCGCATAAAGATGCTGCCAGTCCTTCATAAATTTCCAAGGCCGTCGGTGCATTTCTGATGGTCGAGTCGGGTTTAAATCAGAATATCTTAGTTTTTTCCAGACGCGGGACAACAACTGCGGTGAATGCGATTACGATCACGGATTTGCGTGCTTTTTCTTCGCAAGTTCGAAATCGAATTCACCTGAATGCGGATGCTGCGGAAAGAATGAGACAGTCAACCAGTGTATAGATTAAATGTTGAATTGTTTTTGGATAAAACTAATTACTGCACAGTCGGAAGTTGTTTATGTTTCAGGAGAGATATTGCCAAGCATGCGTAAATAGGGTGGATGGTCCCTTACTCCCCTTACGTGTGTGGGGAACCGATAGAGTAAAAGGGGCGCAGGAGACAGGAAGTTCAGGCAAACAATTTAGCTATGGCGATGATTTTTTTAGGGAGCGTGAGTGGGATGGTTCACGTAGGTTCGCTTACGACCTCCATTACAGAAGGGGTAGGAGGAACTTTCCTGATTACGGTCATTATGGAAATCCAGACCAGACGCAGGCCAAATTGCATCCAGACTCACAATCAGACCAAAGTGCATTTTGTCCCCAATTGCCCCAATGCAAATGTGGTTCCTCCTACCCCTTCTTAAAGAACATTTTTAGTTCTACCTCAATTGCGACGTGGAATGCTATTATTTACTCGACCCCGCAACATTGCCAATTTTTTAGTATGGGTGCAACAATTCCGCTCAACCAGCAAACCTGGCCGTTAGAATTCTATAGCCGACGAGTTTGGTTTGAGTTCATTTTGGTCCATGGAAGCTGTTGGTATTATGGCAGTTCCAAACCCTTCCTAATTCGCGTTCCGTACAAACTGTTCTCTCTCCATTGAAAATAGTGCTCTCTCGTCGTCTGCTCGCTGGAGAGCGTTTCGCACCAGTGCGAAATGAAGAAGGCGTTGGGACTGCCATAATAAGTCGGCCACTTTAAATTCCTGATTGAGCAGAATTGTTGCGTCCGTACTCCAAAATTGGCAATGTTGTGGATTCGTGAAATAATATTCTTGGCCATGGGTTTTCATCCGCAGCGCTAAAGAGATTTGCCAGACAGCTCTTTTGATGTGAGATTTAGGAGATGGAATGTTTGCCTCAGGAACGGTATATTGAAGTGGTTGGGGATCGCTTCAGTTTCCCATCCCTATTAACTTTTTCTCTCCATACTTTTGTCATTGACCGTGACCCGTCATTTCGAGAGAACCTGATTGCTTTGGAATCCTCGGGGAAAATAAAATCGATGGGTAAAGCCCGTTCCAAAAAGCCCTTTTCCCGTTCGAAGCCTTTCCCAATGCATTCGGACAAAATTCCAAGTCCATTGTTGTACTGCCCATTATTCAGAACTGCCAGTAGATACTTCTCTTCACAGAATGGCTGGGGATTTCGAAAAAGAATTCACACCACGAATAATGCGTCTGTTCGATACCCTTTATAAATGGAGAAATTTCTCGGAACGGAAATACAATCGCCAGAGAAGGAAGATGTTCAACTCCATGATTCTGCATCTCATCCTCGCCATTTTCCTAACATCTTTCATCGCCGCAAATCCGATCGGACAAGACGTATGACTGTTTTCCTAGGTGTAAAATTACCATAGAATTTATTTCAAAAAAGGTCATCCCAAACATTTCAGGATGGTTACAAATGCAATTACGGCTTTGTGTATTCCAATAACCCGCACAAATCGGGTTGCGCGTGCTTTGAGCCCAAGCGAAAGATCCCTCTGCAACTGTGCCACAGCGATTCCACGTATTGCCCCAAATCGGTATAATGTCTTACGATTATACTAATCGGCGAACCTAACTTGTCTTTTATCGCCATGGTCTCCAACATTCCAGGCTACTAGAGAAACTCCGTTTTCAATGGGTAGAGAACAGTTCCGGCGGAACGCGAATTTAGACACGCTTGGTTCGCCGGTAATATAATAACATAAGAGGCCGCAGAAATAAACAAAAAAAAACCCGCGCACACTTGTATTGAATCCAGTGAAACGGTTACGGAATCCGTGAAAACGGTTACAAAATTCTGGGCCAAAAGCCGTTCTGTGCGCGGTATATACCGCAAGTGAGTTTTATTTTTGGCCCTCTCTTACATGATCCGTGTGGGTTGCGGTGGCATCCTCGGTTGATAAGCACATTCCTTTTTTGTCCAGTTTGTTAAATTTTATTCATACATGTTACTCGTGTATATTTTTTTTCGTTTTCAGAATCACCACTTACACAACGAAGTCCAATTCGATCAGCGAACTTTTTCATCTTGTCATCTTGGGGGCGATTATGTAATCGGGATAGGCGATGCAGAGGTTGCGAGGAAGAGGGTATCGACGAGAGGAGACTGGCTGATCTGTCCTCTCTCTCCGGGCTTCCAACTGGCACTTTCGGAGCGGGCTCGCACGCTCCTTATTGCCGAGAACCACAACGATGCAAATACTCCTGCAGAATCTCACTTTTGTTCACAACGGCCTTATTGTTATGTGTGCTTGTTAGAATTTCGTTGGAGGGACGCGGGTGGGCCCAGCCTGCTCCCGTGAACTCGCCGCGGGCAAACGGTAGATCAATAGGACGCTATGCAGAGAAAGATCGAACATGTTTGTACACTGTTGTGGTTGCTTGCAATAGATTGTTCAAATTCATTCATTTTTCATTCTTTCCGCAATTTCACAATCAGTTGGCCGATGGCTCCGAAGGCGATTTAATTTAGTCATTGTTTTTCGGTTCATTCCAATTTCTTTCCGGATTCCGCCCTCACCTCTAAACGGAGTATCGGATAGTCGCAAACCCAGGAGCGTCCTCATCCTTTATTTCACACCATCGCGCGAATATTTCGAAACTACAAAGGAGATGGACGGAACTTTTCATGCCCAGGTGCGAAATGAGAGCAACAACGAGGACACTCCTGCAACTTGTCGTCAAATCGTATTAGTTTGATCAGTGTTGTTGTCTTCTCTCTCTCTCTCTATCTTTCTCCCCAAAAACAACACCGCCCTTTTGCTCAACTACTAACAATAATTTAATAATATTTATCACTAATAACTAAACGCTAATATTTAACTACCAAATCCTAATATTTAATACTAATATGTCTTTCTCCTCTTCTTCCTCTTCCTCCTCCTCCTCCTCCTCCTCCTGCCAGTCCTCCTCGTCCGACGAGGACTGGCAGGCGGTGGGGGCGGGGAGGAAACATTTCAACAGGTCTCGACGGGAGTCAACGGGCTCCTCCCCTCCGCCTTCGCCCGCTCGCCTCGGCTTCATCAACACGGATCTCATGGCACGGAAAAAAGGGAAAATGGTGAGATTTGTTTGGGTCTCTGTTGGCATCATGCCAAGAAATTCGGCAACAGTAGTTGATGTACGATGCCAATATTTTTATTAGTCAGAAAAAATCGTCAAGAATATTCTTGGCACCGTACGAAATATGAGAAATCTTTTGGCATCATGCCAAAACTTCACCATGCATCTTGAATTTTCCCCTCTTTATAGACCGCCGCGGGTCACAAGAAGACGTGCATGGAAATCTATGAGAAGATGGTGAGCATTTCCTCCGACAATAAGTGTTTTGGCAGAGTGGCAAGAAATTTTCAATCATTCATTTTCAGCTAGCCCCTTCTACTCCGACAGCGAAGACGGTACTGTGGGCGGGTCTGAGGGCAGCAATTGAAGATTGGAACGAGCAGCTGGACGGTGACGTCGTCGACGTTCACTACGCCTCGCCGCAGATCGCAGTCAGCATCATCGACCAGCGCATCAATAAATTTTTCGGTACGAATTCCATTGATATCGATTTTATTGTTCGAAACTAATATTGTCGAGCACCTAAACGCGGCGCATTCCCACGATATCGTGGGAACCGGGTGCAGGACAATACATTGTCACAAACCACTAAAACCTGCAATTATCCCAGAAATGTCTTCGTAATTATTTGCACAAAACAGTAGATGTCCTCTAGACCAATGACAGACTGCGTCAGCCTTTGCTCTACCTTTTCGAGCCCTGTTTCAGGACCCGTATGATTCAATCCATCATGAATAAGAGATTGAAAAGTTAAATCAAGGGTGCAAGTAATTCGTCATTGGTATTATTATATATAGCGTGTGAATAAAAACTCTTCAGGTTCTCGACAATAATATATAAGAGGGGTGCAACTAAAAAGTATGGTGTATTAAATCTCGCCTGCCTGTTACGAGCACTCCCTGCACGCAGGTGTGCACTCTACTGTCAGGCGAGATTTACTACACCATACGTTTTAGTTGCACCTGTCTTATATTTTCACTTCTCTCGGCTTTCGGCAATATTCGATTTATCAAAAAATGGTATACAAAAAGTAAAAATGTTTTCCAGGTTGTGAATCTTCTTCCTCTTCGAGCGGTCTCGTCATTATTGTCGGTGAGTCATGCGATGTTTGGGGGGTAGATCAACACCTAAACCCAAAGATAAAACTATAAAAAGTCCAACTTCGATCGATAATGTATAATCATCTCTTTCCAGGCGCTGGACGGAATTCGAAGGGAGGCGTCCCCGTTCTGAAGCCCCTCGTGGAGAAGCACCTTCAGAGCCGCGGAATGCCGTGAGTTATTTGTTACGTATTAAATCGTTCCGTTTTATTCGCCCATTACGGACTTGGGAATTATTGCTGTTTACAGGTTCATCCCGCTCTACACGGGTGCTCTCCGCGTCTTCGCCCGTCGTTAATGTTCCCCTCCAACCCACTTCTCTATTTTTCTCTTCTTGTATTTACTCTCATGTGCCATAGCCTTTTCTTGTATATTTTCTCTTTCTATCCGGTGTATTTCTTCTTTCAGGTTTTATTATTTTCCTGTGCCATTACACACACAAATTGCGAATTTTAGAATTGATCGCCTATTTATGAAATTGTCTTGCAAGAGCGGCTGCTTCCAGACCATTTCATTGCAGACAATTTTCCTCAGGGAGATGAGATGTGAGGAAGATGGATTGGCTTTTTTCCTGGAGCAAACAGTAGATTTTCTATCTTACTGTGGAGATAGCAAGACAAGAAATCCGTCGTCATAGGATCATGGAGAGCAGCAAATCAATAAAATCTGAAACTGTATTTCAAAACGGCGGCCACCATCGGAATTTTCGAAAAACCCCATGCACATTCACAAAGTCTTTGACAAAATTCGGATTCCACTGTCATTATTCGGAATCACCGGCAGATTCTATTCAATTCTATTCACAGAACTTTCGTCAGTGAATTCATCCCACGAATGCCTCGTCAGCCAGTTCGCCTTTATATGGGAAGGAAATTCATATTCTTCGGTGCCCTCAAGTATCCCTTGAACCCCAATATTTGTCGTCTTTACGTTTGGTGTAGTAAACTTACCCTGCCTATAAAATGCACTTCATGCACGCATGAGTGCACTTTACGGGCTGGGGAAGTATACTACACCAGCGAGCCATCATTGCCCCGAGAACTAGCATCTTCAGCTCGATGCATCTCCGTCTCATCTTCGCCCTGTGCTTCGCAGTTTTGCTCGGAACTATGTCGGTGGAAGCAATCGTAAGTTGTTCCTGATTGTGGATACTAATTCGCCTCATTTGGGTGCCCGACAACAAGCTGCAAAATCGATATTAAAAATTGAGTATTAAAATTGCAGAACTGCGATCGCGGATTTACCTACAGTACCGGGTCGGCAAAATCGGGATGCTCTTGTACTACACCCAAGTGCGTGGTGATCATTGTAGTCTGCCAGCCAACGGAGAACGCATCGAGTGAATGCAAAGACGTATGAATCTTATTGAGAACCTCGCACTTGGAGTATTTATTTTTATTTCTTTATTTCCAGGGCGTCAGCAACGGCATTCCATGCTGCGCTTCGACGCAGTCTCTCAATTTCTGCGTAGAAGAATAAATTCATTTCACCGCGAGCAAAAGCATGCCATGTGTCGGGGTTCGAACTCGTGACCTGTCTCTCACTTACAAACATCTTTCCGACTGCGCTATGTCTGCGAATCGCGTGGTTGGAAAGAAACTGAGAGATTTATCCGGATTGTTGGCGAAGGGTAAATCCCGTAGGCAGAGCGTAGAAGGGATGGGAAAATGAGCTCAAAGGGTAGTAGCTGAACTGTGGGATGCTGCGAATTCAGTTGCGATGGGGCAAAACCGGTCAAATAAAATAGGTTATTCAGCGGCAATTCTGATTAGTGACAAAATAGGCGAAACAACTCAAATAGAAGTCTCTATGACGCAAAATGTAACGGGATTGTTTATCTACAATATTCACTCGGGACTGCGGATTACGGTAGCTAAAGTATAGCCGTATTATGACAGGCAAAAGTGCACCGAAAAAAAACGCGCGCACTTACACAGCACTCATGATACAGTGAGAATAAAGGGGCGCTTTTTACAAGTTTAAATACAGCTCACTCAATTTTACAGCGGGAAGCGAGCGGTTCACACGGAAGAATCGTGAGTAAAAGTGTACAGCAAAAAAGGAAAACTTAATTTTGATCCCCTAGCGAAGAAAAACTGCTCTATCTTCAGGATTGGCTTAGGACCACTATTTTTAGCTTTAAAAAAGAAAATTAGTTTGTAACCGTTTTCCAAGGGCAGAGAAAAGCTAATTTGTATCTATACTAGGGCAATTATTTAGAATAAATCCATGTTTCGAGGTCCTAGACTACTTGAAGATCTTGGCGAGGACCTCGCTGGTCTTGCTGGTATGCAATGGGGTGTCCGCCGTGTAGATGCATAGATAAGAATCGGCGAGGAGGCGAGTTATCAAAGGATCATCCGGAAGGCTCCGCCCACTCCGAACTCGCTCGAAGCCATCCAGCGATAGCCACTGCGACATTCGATCGCATTCGCGGACCTGGAATAATCGATATTTGGAAAATCGATAAAAAAAATTAATACCTGCGGGATGTTGAAGCCATTCGACAGGCCCTCTCGATCAGCCATGCTGTCGAAGAAGAGCCAGCGACCCTGCAAATTTTGTAATATGTATCGATCCGTGAAATATTCCCCTCCCCAAATAAAAAGCGCTGTCGAAGACGTGCAGAAAACGATAGAAACTCCGTAGAACTATTCTCTGATTTTGTCTCATAGCATCAGCGTGTGCTACGCATCAGTATTCCCCTTGACAATAGCATGAAACGGGGACTTGGCACTCTGCCAACAATTGCATGATACGGGGACTTGGCACTCTGCCAACAATTGCATGATACAAGGACTTGGCACTCTGCCAATTGCGCACCTGTATACTCCGCACGAACGCAACGTAGTGGCTCGTCTCAATCGACAGCACCGCGGAGAGTGTCATCGAATGGCGAACCTGCAATAATTTAATTTATCTCATATTGTGAAGAACCCGCGGGGTGGCAATATTTTTCCGATCTTTCTGCGCTTAGCGCGCGTTTGATCTACCATTTGCTCACCGGCGAGATACGCTGGAGCAGGCTGGGACCACCCACGTTGCAACTACATAATGCAAAGTACACATTACAGTAATAATGCTGCTCAACACGAATGAGTTTCGGAAAATAATATTGTCACCCCGTGGGTTCTGCACAATAGTGATACTGCAGTACTGTGCTTAGTATAATGCTTTTTAGTGATTTAGAAACACAAAATCACCGTTTTCGGGCGTGATTTTTATAATTTATAAGAATAAAATCAATCAATAATTCAGTGGTCCCCAAATCTTACCGTCTTCTTGGCGGGCTTGCTGGGAGGGGGGATGGGGCGGTCGGCGTGGTCGTCGAGGCCGAGACGCCGGTGCTCCGGGCGGAAGCAGTTGACGCAGAAGGAGACCTGGAGGAGAGAGAGATGAGGCATGAGTACGATTCTCGAAGATTGGCTGGTCTCTCTCTCTCTCTCTCTTTCTCGCCAAATCTTTCCAGATTGGGTGCAGATTGGGTGGTGAAGATTCTGAAGTCTACCAACGATCGCATTGCTCACGAACATATATCATTTCAACCTTTCGGACAACTCAAAACCGCCTGGAATTTCAGATCTGATTGGTATACCCTCCTCACACCTCACATACTTTACTCCTTTCATCAGGCAGTGCAGCGATCTGACTCACCGCACCTCCCCTGTCCTACCGTGCTTCTCTCCAACTACAGTATTACTCACATCTCCATAAAGGGCGCCTCGTGTGATGTAGCACTCCTCGCAGACGAGCTCCGCCGGCGCCTTCTGACACGCAGCGCAGGCGAACGTCGCTGAATATATTTTTTGATACCCACCACATCGAGATTAGTTCCAATTGCAGTTGGCACAATTATATAAGAATGCCAACAATGAATCGCCTTGTTTTCCCTGAATTTAAATAGTGTGCTAAATATATGCCAAAAATGTATCACTTATTAGGGCTAGAAATAGTAGGCCCAATATTACTGCAGCGTTGTCGATGAATCACCCTGGTTTCTCGCTGAATTGAGATAGTGATAATTTCCCATATCCCCTTTTTGGCGATCAATGGTAATAGCCGTTAGCACCATTTTATGGCAACACCATCGACAAAATCACCTGGTTTCTAAGGGAGGGGGGAATATCTGCCACAAATCCTCCCCAATAAGTAATGAGATAAATTAAATATAAATAAACATTTACTTACCATTATTGACGAAGGGCGTGATGTCGATCCTCTCCAGTGGGACAATGTGATCGAAGAGCTTGGTCGTACCGTATCGCGGGAGTTGGAGAATGAGGACCTGGAGAAAATGGAAACAATTAGAATCAAATCCATGTCTTCGGAAGCTCTAATTCGCATTTCACGAGAATTAATCGCTCTTTTTTGACAATCAGTGTGAGAATTACGTAGAGGAGAAAAGGGCGGAGCCACCTCACCACTGTTTATCCACACCGAGGTCCTCTTCGAAGGAGGAGGATAAAATGGTACCTGCGGGCACTCGGCGAACTTGATCTTGTCCTTGCGCATGCTCCACTCGAGGAGATGTTGAGAGGAGGCCACGCGCTGGTCCACGCTAAACATATTTTCAAAGAATATTTTTGAAGTTATTCGTCAATTATTATTATAGTACTTGATTCAATTGATAAAACTCGTTCTCGTAACACCAAAGATCCTGGTTTCGAAATGGGGGAATAAAAAACTCACCGCTCCACAACAGCGTGGTAGATCCACGTCGATTCCACCTTGCCGGTCTGATTGTTTCTGGAATGTGGAAAATAATGAATAGATTAGAATGGGGGGAATTAAGTCGTTTAATTTAGAAAAGGTGCTACGCCGTTCACGCTTGTATTCAATTTGCAATAATCCCCAACGTCGAAAAATAGATCTTTTGTCGGTAACGACGAGCAAATTTGAAAGGAAATGAAAATTGCAATATTTATAAAGGTGCACCGGTATGGAATTCCATTTGATATTATTTCAATGTCCAAAACCATCCTGGCGAATGCATTGAATTGGGAAATATAAAATGCCTTATTTGGAGAAGGTGCTGCACCATTCCCACTGGTTTTCATTGTGGATATTTCAATGCTGGATCCACAAACGCTGAATCTATTAGAATTCGAAATTAAAATCGCCATATTTCGAAAAGGTGCTACATCGTTCCCGCTGGTATTCAATTCCGCGAATTGAGCAATCGTAAAAAAACTCACATCAACCTGACGTAGCTCTTGGCCTTGAAGAGATCCTTGAGCAGCGCGGAGAGAATCTCCTCCGGATCCTGCAGACATAATAAAACGTAATAACAGATTAGTATACGTCGTCGTGTGCCCTGCACTCCGCCGACATTTACTACACCACGACCCCTGATCTACTTTACGGTCCCCTCACCTTTTCTTCGCTCGTGAGTCCCTTGATATTCGGGAGGAGCTTCTCCAGCAGAACACGCAGCTTCATCAAATGATCCGCACGCACGTAGTGGAATCTACGAAATGTAATTAATAAATAAAATTTAATAATTGATTGATAAATTAAATGTCCAAGTTCTCCCCACCTCCTCAGGGGCCAGACAATCTCCGTAGCCAGCAGTCGAGTCAGTTCGTCATACTCCCGAATGTCTTCGTGTGTACGGCGGCGTGTGAGAATGCTGAATTCAAACATATTGATTTATCGATTTATTTGATCATTAAATAAAATATACTCACTCATCAAAGGCGGTGCATTGGACGAAGAGCGCGTACAGCATCGAGTCGAGGTAGCACGAATTGCGGTTGCCCTGGAAATTGTTTATCTTTCAGTTATCTTACCTCAATCTCTTCGGAATTGTCAAGCAATTCCGCTCTCATCCTTTATGCAGAGAGATGGATTTAAAGCAGGCTGGTTTTGGACCACAGCTACTGATTATGGTTATTGCATTATCGATTAGCAGCTATCCCATCGCTTGATTATCGATCGAATACCTCCCCTCCCTATTCCCTTCCTACCTGGATGCCTTTCATCTTGCCGATGAGATCATCCGTTGCCCTCCACGGCTCGCACGCCTTCGTCTCCACTCCGGAATCGATCGATCCGAAATCTTGGCCTGTAAATAAATTTATATTTATGCTAAATTTCACATATTGTTTCTTTTCTTTCAAAACATCATATCACAGTAATGTAGCAAAAAATGAGAAATATAACACAATTTGAGGCGGAAATCTTGAATTCACCTTTCTCGTATCCAAACGCCTCTCCATTGAAGGGCAGCGGTGACGGGTCCTTCATGAAGCGGTAGTCGCGCCTGGAATTGCCCAATAATACCGTAACCTCCCCCCGTAGGACGACGATTCCTAAACCACGGCGGTGTGCGTAATTGACGGACCTCAGATCCGTGATCGGGACGATGACGGTGCTGGGGGAGTGGTCGACGGGAATGTCTGCGTGCGACGAGAGGCACCACCCTTCGGGAAGAGGCTCCGGCGTTTCCTGCGAGAAATATGGCTTTTTACGATTTATTTTCCCCAGGTGAACTGTCGTCTTACGAATTAAATAATGGAATCAAATATCGGAATGCAATAATTTCGCGAAGGGTTTGAATCGTTTCCAGTAAACTTTGTGGCACAGCCATAGCGCAGAGATAATGAGCCTTAGGTAGTGGAATGGAATCCGCCTCACTCACCAACTCGACGACAGCATTCTTCTCCAGTCGATCCAGATCGCGACTGACGGCGTCTCCAATCCACTTCACAACTCCCGCACGCTGCGCACCGTAGTGACACACCTGGACGCAGCTTCCTGAAATTTTATCAATCAATAAATCTAATCGATAAAAAAAGACGCGAAATTCAAATCCCCCTTACCGACAACAAAGCTGTCGATCATGTAGTCCTCGGGGC
>JACMIG010002459.1:0-12391 GCA_014805385.1 Levipalatum texanum | reverse complement strand
ATAAATGGTGAACTAAATATTGTCGGCGGAATTAACTATACGGACTATACGCTCGTCGCCCTGCGATCTCTCTCTACAGTTCTCTCGTTTCTCTGGCGGATAGAGAAACGAGAGAACTGTGGAGAGAGATCGTAGGCCGATGCGCGTACATCATGTGCGGTTTATTCCGCCGACAATACCAACATGCAAATTCGTAGAGCATTCGCTCACGTGTAATATTTAGTTCCGTGAAATGGAACTTATTATATTTTTGATGCTTCTCAAATAATAACCTCCTCCAGCGTCCCGGCATACTGCTCCATCATGTTGAAGACATGATCCATGAGGTTCTGCTGCCTTCCAGAAACCATGGATTTCATGATGGCCTTGACTTGGTCGATGGTCGGTCGTTCATCAGTCGCCTCGCTCCAGCAGTCGCGAATCAGATGAAGCTGAAATTGTTTTGCCTCAAATAAAAGTATTCACTGTATTATCGATTGATCATTATTATCGAATGATCGTCTTTCGGTAAATATAAAGTATGAGTCGTTTCTCACTAGAGCAGCATTCACGTCGATCCCATCTGCCACAGTGAGCTCTGGCCGCGGAGCCTGCGATCCGCCCTTCTTGATGAGGTAAACGAGCTCTAAAGAGATTTCAGCCCCATGTTATACTTTTCCATCCAATAACTGTTCATTAGAAAAGCATTCTTTCTATCCGATACGCGAACTCATCTCCTTACCATCCAAGCTCAGGCCGCGTTCGGCCACGTTCCAAGCTGGCTTGCGCGTCAAGATCTCGGATGCAATGATTCCTAAACCGTAGACGTCAGCTTGTTTCGTCGGCCGGATCGTTTGGTCTCGAATACATTCGGGGGCCATCCATAGCATACCTGGAAAAAGGACGAGAATGACATCGTCGACAGGTATTATCCACAATAATTTGAGACACTCAAAAGAGTAATAAACTATCCCTCACGCTTCTTCGTCACTTTGTCCCGAATCCGCAGCGAGTAGAGTCCAAAATCGGAGAGCTTGACCTGTAATACAAAAAGTGCAGTGTTGAGTGTTGTTTTTTTCGTCTTTGTTCACAGCTGAGCAGTTCTGATGTTCAATTCTTAAGTCGGAGGTTTCACTGCGATAAAGAGACTAAACGGGTAAAACTAGACACCTGCCACCGATCGTCGACCAAGCAGGCGGAGGAGGAGAGGTTGCCGTGGACGCCGAGGAACGCGTGGTGGAGAAAGTCGATGCCATGCACAATGTCGCGTATAAGAGAGAAGACAAAGTACGAGTCTAGCTGCATCGTGCCGCGCTCGATTATTTGCTGGAATTAATTACTTACTTAATTAATTAATTACAACGATTATTACACGGAAGTGAATAATAGACTACTACTCATATCGGCGAACCAAACTCGTTTCACTTCACACTTAGGCGAGAAATGCTCCGGCAGTCAGACGACGACGACGCGAAATCTCTATATTCACGGAACGCGAATTTAGACGCGTTCGGTTCGCCGAATAATAACAATCGTTTAAACAGATTACCGTGATGGTTCCTCTCGTGCAGTGCCTCCACAGCGAAAAGGTCTGCGGCCCATCGAGACAGAGGCCGACGAATCGGTTGACGTTCTCATGATCGAACGAGCGCATCTTCACGACAAAGTGATTAATTTAGGGTCAATTAGACGAATTCCTGATTCACCTACATAACTTCACATAATAATCTTATACCTTCCTGAACTCTGCCGTTTCCACGTGGTCAAACTTCAGAGTCGCGACGTGTTTCGAAGCCATGACAATTTCCTGCGGAGATCTTGTTCATTCACCGGTTGTAAAGATCAAAGAACCTTGTTATAGTGGAAATAAGCTGTTGTCGATGTCTCCTGAAGCTCCGATCCCTGCGTCACTTTCGTAGAAGTCGACGATGCACCGGCGGAAGAGAGCGATCGCATGCTTTGGCGCTCTTTCTGAACGCTGTCAAGCTTCATGATAACCTTCGTAGTAATTTAGAGACACTCGTGATAATTATCTACCACTCGTAGCAATGTTGGCTCGTTCATGATAATTACAGGTAGCACAAATTATTATGAGTCACACGTGATGCCCACCTTGCTCGCCGGCTTCTCCAGCTGTCGGAACGAAATCATCCATAGCGAATTGAGGCGCTCGATCTCCTTGCGTCGCTCACTAAAATGATATTTTTACCTAACTTCATTTAGTTTAGCTTACCGATAAAGATAAATGACTGCGATAACCGCAACGACAAGGATGATTACAGCCAGTCCGATCACGATGCCGATATACATTCCGTTAGCAGCCCAGAACTCTTTGGGGCACGAGGTACCTTATCGTGAAACATGCTAGCACTAGTGATAAATTTGATACTTTTGTAATAATTTTTAGGCGTTCGTGATAATTTTGAGGCGTTCGCGACAATGTGTACCTTGGAATCCACAGAGAGGAGTAGCTAGAGGCCGGCGGCCACTGCGAGTCGCCCAGATGGTTGTAGATTCATCCGAGTATCGCAGGCTCAGGTTCTGAACATATATCCTTTAGGCGATAAATATGAACACGGAACTACAATTATTATGGACGCACGAACGAAAAAAATCGAAAAATCTACGATCTCGCCTCGAATATGACGTTCCTGTCATAAAGCTTTCGCCATGTCTCTCTGTCGTATCAACGCCATTGCGAAAGCGTTGCTCACTTACATCCTCGCAAACGAACTAACTGCTAAGAGTCACAGTCCGAAGTTACGACAGACAGACTCACGACACATCCAATGCAGCCAACCGCCGAGAGCGTCGCTGAGTCCACGATCATGTTTATGTACGGGCGCTGGACATCGTTGGAATCGAGGGCGTAGACAAAGTAGAAAGGCTTCCGAGTACCGTCCGGGTTGATGACGACGTCGCCCGTCATGCCTATTAATCTTTCGTCCATTTCAGTCCCAGTATCTCCGCTGGAGTACAATTGATCGGTAACTGTGGGGCTGATGGTAAGGGATCGAGAGAGACGGTTATCTTAAAAGTATCGCACCTACGAAGCTCCCTTGCAGATTGCTCTTGATCACAGCAGCATTACGCAGACCATTGACCGGATCCTGGGCGAGGCTCTTGTTGAATGTCCGTGCCATGAGATAGAAGGCATCGTGAAGCGACCGAGCCAAATTCCCGGCCTGCAAGACGCAGTGGTATTGTGGCTTGCACTTGGAATTAAAGTTACTGGTTCGAATTCCCCGCAAAACACGAACATAGGACGCGTTTGTAATGGCCTGGCAGTAGGTGGTATTGCAGTAGAAGGGATCGCCCAGAATGCTTTGAGGGACGTCGATATTGAATTGAGCCGAAGAATTGTCGTCACGGCTCGAGAAGTCGATCTGTTCAAAATTACTTTTAAAATTACTTTGAAGCTAGTTTGAATCAATCACCACGAGAGCTCGCCTTGCTCCCTTCTTGGCGACATCATTGAGTCCGTCCGAATTGTTGGCACTCGTGAAGTCCGACCAGAACGGGGAGAGACCCGAGCTCACTGATAGGTATCGATTGGAATATCCTAATCGATAGTCCATTCACGTCGCTCGGATGTTTGGGCAGCCTGTCCGAATCCTAAACTACGCAGCTCCAGAAGGACGTAGACAAATTCTTCCGTCGCCATGCCAAGTTGCTGAAATATTTTTTAGTTTCTCCTCGCAAAATGAAGCAGCAAGCAGGTACAAAATAACGTTTGAGAACTCTTCCAGAACTGCTCTGCGTATTTGTCCAGCAAATATCAGTTTTAACAACCCCCGGATAACCTGAACGCGTGCGAAGAAGTTACGCTTGGTCAGGCCATTCGGCAGGCAGACGGCGACGACTGCAGCTCTCTTTTCATTTCGTCTGCACTACAGAACCGGCAAACCTCGCGCCCGATCGCGGACTCCTTGCAGTCGCGAGTAGTACGTGGCATTGGCGGACTCGTCCAGCAGCGCCTTGTACACCATCGAAGGCGTGTAGGTGTTCGGGTCGGCCGCGGCTATCTGCGAGATGATTTACCCATTGTGGGTTTTTCAGAAATCTGATTGAGAGTTTTTCGTGGATCCATGTCTCCTGATCAAGTATCCTAGAATTATGCTCAAATATTCCCCCACCTCAACATCGGCCGCGATGCTGTCACAGTAGTTGACGGAGTTGCGCATGTAGACGATGGCGAAGCGATCCCACGAGTATTGCTGGCACAGCGAGACAAAGGCATATCCGAGCCTGCAAGAACCGTAAGAGCAGGGTAATCAGGAGAATTGCGGTCTGCGCTATCAACACTATTTTGGCTCTCACTAATGCTATCGGATGAGGAATGCGAGTACTACGTACGATCGCGACGTTGCGGTGATGGTGGCGACGTAGGGGTACTTGATGTCATCGGTGAAGTCGTACTGAAAGGTGAAGCCCCATAGGAACTGCGGGAGGGAATAGGCCGTCGTCATCATGCCCGCAATTAGGCCCGCTGCAATGATAATGGAATCGCTCGATTCGAGGTCTCACCTCGCCGGGGTTCTCTAAAATGTAGTATTTTTGAACGATAGAGATAACATTGGAATGTCCATATTAACAGTGTTGATTAGGTCATCTTGGCAGAGCATTCAAGCAAACGAAAAGGCTTTAAAGAAGGACAGGGAAGAACTTCTTGGCAAATTGCTAGTCTTAATGGGAGTGAATTTCTCCAGATGTCGACGTATGGAAAGCCCACATTTCGATACGTCGATGTCTGGAGAAATGCATTCCCATTAAAGGAGCCTACCCACCCTAAATTTTTATATTTTATTCGGATAGAGCGTGAATAATGCTGCAAGGAGATACCAAACATTTAATTTAACGATTTTTCTATGAATTGTTATGATTTTTCAAAGGTACGGATTACGGTATGTTTTAGGGTGGATTTGTAGTTTGTAGTTTAGCTACAAACGCCGATAACCGCCGAATGATCTACGAAAGTCGATGTTTCAGTGTTTGCATGGATGGGGAACTTCTTTCCCCACAAGATGGTGTGAACATTGACTTGGAATCGTAGATCATACGGCTGTTATCGGCGTTTGTAGCTAAGACGCGTTTTTTGTAAGATTCGAGCATGCCCGGACAAGCTTGCATTACCGAGGAGCAGGGACCGGGGAGCCGGGGTTTTTGTGTGTTGGTGTGTGCCGCGGCCCCGACTACCAACATATACTTTGTTTGGGGAATCGTTGATTCTAGGCCCTTCTAGAACAAAAAATGTGAGCAAAACTCGATATTCCGTATTATTTGACCCATTGACCTCCGAAAGGATTTTAAATTTTTGTTACGTTTACGTCCTCGGGTGCATCAAATTTTCATTTTTGGTCCAAGAAAAATCAGTTATGAGGTCAAATTACAGCGGTTTATAAAAGTGCTTATACGGTTTTTAATGTTTTTCTCGAAAATTATACCCTACGTACGGATCTGATTTCTTATGCAAAACGTATACTGATGTCTCTAGAGTAACAGAAAAAAATTTAAAATTTTTTTCATTGACCTCTTTTTTGCAAAGCGGAGTGTTCAAAAACCCCGATTTTACTGCAAAGTTGATGCCAATTATCTGTTTGTATCTTCCCTCCACAGGGGAATCAAACATTCTAAATGTATACTAGTTTCTTGTATTGAACCCATCTACCACTTCAACACATACGATGTTCAGGGGTTTGTCAAAACTGACTGCCGATTTGGAAGGTAAGGGGGGACCTCATGGATTTTTTTCAAACCATGATACCGGGGTATCATGGTCCAAAGGCAGTGTGGTGCGGCAAGCCCCCGTACATTCTATGTGCGGAAGTGATAGGTAGGTTAAATACAAGTGACATTTATATATTTAGAATATTTGATACCCTTGTGGTTTAAAGATACAAAAAGATGAGTGATGCCATTGATGCCAATCATCTCTTTGTATGTTTCCAACAGTTGGATTTGAAACATTCTAAATGTATAAAATTTGCTTGTATTGAACCCACCAACCACTTCCACACATACAATGTTCGGAGGTGTCAGAAGGTCCCCGAACCCCTCCTTTAAGATACGCTCATACCTTCTTCGCGTTCCGGACGGACTGTGGTACCTTTGTTTTTCTGTCTAGAGAAATGATTTATACAGAAGGACAATACTGTGGGGGTGGCTAATTAACGCACAAGTTGGGTTGAAATGCGGAATTCTCATTTATCATAGATACATTCTTGTTCGCCAAGAAACCTGATTGAAACGCTCCGCGTAATAATCTCGGCGAATTTAGGTTTTTTCTGCATTTTACGAGGAAATGATTTCAGTTCTTTTATTCTGTTAGTATTTTTTCGAACCTAAATTGAAGACAATTTTATTTGCAGCGAAGCTAGCTAATAAAGCGTCTAACTATAATACGTTAGACCCATAGAGATAGAGATTTCCGATCTTTTATCGTTGCACATGGTTGCAATGTTTTTCGCTCAAATGCAATCCGTAAATAAAAAGGACTGTTCAGTGACAAACAATACAGCCATGTCCTCGAAAAACGATATTTGGACTGTGATCTTTCACGGCACAAGGGGCCAGAAAAATTCCACGGTGTTTCCTGAACCTCCAGAGAGGAAAGCAAAAAGTTCTGCCCATGCGGGGATTGAATCCCCGAAAAATCGATAATTGATCTTTGATCTTCGGTAAAAGTGATTTGAAACATTCCAGCTGCCTGACCCTACAAAGAAAAAGCAAAAAATTTGCCCCTGGCGGGGATTCATCTGCCCAAAAATCGATAATTGATCTTTGATCTACCTTGAGAAACAAGACAAAACCGCTCTAGAATGCGTCTAAACCACTCTACAACACTTCCCGACCATAGAAAAAGAAAAGCAAAAAGTTTGCCCCAGGCGGGGGTTGAATTCCCGAAAACTCGATAATTGATTGTCCGAAAATCGATTATTCATTATTGATCTACCATGAGGAAGAACTCTAAACCACTCTAGAACACTTCCTGACCACCCACTAAGTAAAGCAAAAGGTTTGCCACAGGCGGGGTTCGAACCAAGTACTAGCCCAGCTCACCGATTCTCACGCGCAGATCGGACGGAATGCTCGCTAAAGAGCGTAACTCTGAGCGGTCTCAGCGTGACACTTTAAGAGGAGACAGACAAAAAGCGAAAACTAAAAGTGGTCATAACTTCTCGTAGAAATGTCCAAATGAGCTGTTCTTTTTTTTGTTTTCTTCGCCTCGACCTCAGAAAAACTTCTAGATAGGTCCCGAGGCTCCACTTTGCGTCTATCGGATCATAGTTCTGTATCCCCCTGAGAAGTTGTGTCGACAGGCGAAAAAAACGAGAGTCGAACCTAAATTGCCCAGTTCACCTGGCGTTTCAACGTAGGTGAACTGGGCGTAATTGTTCCTGTGAAGTTTGGGAACCTTTTGAGTAGTTTTGGAAAAATCATGTTTTTACGTATTTTTGACACCCCTATAGGGGTCAAAAATATGTTTAGAAATGTTCCTGTGAAATTTACGAACATTTTGAGTACTTTTGGAAAAATCATGTTTTTTAGTTTTTTTGACACCCTTATAGGGGTCAAAAACCCTTCTAGGGGTCAAAAATATGTTTTAAAATGTTCATGTGAAATTTGCGAACATTTTGAGTACTTTTGGGAAAAAAACATTTTTTACGAGTTTTAACACCCCTTTTGGGGTCAAAACGTGTCAAAACATGTTGAAATATGTTTTTCGCATGTTATTTTACCTTCCCACCAAATTTGGACAGCCGTGGACCGATTCCGTAAATTGCTGTAGATACACTTTTGATCTACAGCCGTAGATTAGAAATTCTAGATTTTTCTATTTCACGGTCACGGGATATTTTACGGTAGCGGGTTACTGTAATGATCGCCTCGAGACCCGAAGTCCTTTGGTCAAGGTCCGAAGTCTTGACGACCTTTCTATGCTGAGATATAGTGTGGACGAACAAACAAACAAACGAACAAACGTACCGACAGACGTATGGGTCTTAGCATAGTCCAGCCCGTCTGAGTAGGGTGTCTTAGGGGTTTCGACCCGGGCCCACATTGTTAGAGGGGCATGAGGCATGGTAGGGAAATTATTTGGTCAAGGTCCGAAGGTTAGGCGACCTTCCTATGCTGAGATAGAGTGCGGACAGACAGACAGAAAACCGTTATCGATAGGTGCCTTAGCGTATATTGCAGTCGGGAAAATTTTCGATGACTGTAGGTCCTTTCTAGGCTAAAACGCACTCATTGGTCATAATTTGAAGGTCAGAAACGCAGTAACGGCAAAAAGCTTATCATATGTATAGAGGTAGGGAAAAGAAAAGTTTTTAAGTTTGTTTTTTTTTAGAAAATTTTAAGTTTAACATCATCTTACTCCTCGCCAGCACGAGCTCCCTTGCAGTGAGGTGGACGAAGGTCTCGTCGTCGTTGCCATGGAAACCGCCAACGACGAAAAGCTGCGGGCTGGTGGAGGACGCCGCCATTTGGAAGGACCGCGCGTCCTGCAACGAATGATTGGAATACGGTACATAGTATGTTTGCTATTTCCCTAATGTAAAAATATTTTCTCTCCGAAGATCTGACTAAACATGCTATTACGGTGTTAGACACCATGGGAATTCGCAGCTCTTGGTCTCCAACAATACCTGTCTTCTCCCACAGCTCCCATCCTCAACGACGACGACGGCCTCGGCGGCGTCGACTTCTAGGGCGAAGAGGTGGCGGAGTTCCCGATTCGGGCCGGTGAATGAGGAGTCCTCGTCCACTCCCCAGCGAGAGACCCCGAGAGTCTCCCGAACTGAGTAGTACGTCGAGAGGGAGGCGTGCACCTGGAAAATATAAACAATGAGCAGAGAAAAATGTGAAAGTCGCGCACAGAACGCGCCTGGCCGTTGTATAGATCGACAAAGACAACCCACGGCCGAAGGCGCGCTTTGTGTGCAGTAGGTTTGCTTTTATCCGTAGCCCCGTTATAGATTTCAGGTATTTTTAAGCAGAAATATGAAGGCCAGACAAGGGCGAAACCCTGGCACTTTAAAGAAGGAGTAGGAGCAAGATTCCGGTCCGTAAAAGAGCTGTGGAAATTGTGGATAAAATATTCTAAAATTTTAAGTGTTTGCACACAGGCGAAAGTGCACGTGTGTTTGCACACAGGCGAAAGTGCACGTGCACTTTCGCCTGTGTCTGTATTTTAGCATATTTTATCCACAATTTCCACAGCTCTTTTATGGACCGGAATCATGCTCCTACTCCTTCTTTAACCACCACTTAAAAAAATTTCCCAGCTGTTTTACTTACAGTAAGCTAGCTCCTACTTTCTAGCAAATTTCTAAAATTTACCCGTTGGCGCCGTACAGTAGTCGGTCTGCTCGCGGCTCTAGAGAAGGAAAATGCTGGACGCCAGCCGATGAGGTCTTTCGCCTGTAAAATGGACTGTTTTTCTGATCGCTGAAATAATCACACAAATAAAAAGTATAATTTTGCAGTAATTTTTCACGGCATTTCCAATAAAAATATTATTAAAAGAAAATTTTACAGAAGGAAATATTTCCTACCAGCCTCTGGTAGAGTCGCTCGTAGAAGGCCTTGCTCGGTAGGTGGGTTCGGAGGGTCGGGATGGCGACGTGGACTGAGATGGCCGAGAGACTCATGCATTTCCGAGCAAACGCCGCCATCTCATCGCGTGATCCCGCTCGGATAAACTGAATTCAGTTTGCGATTACTTATCTTGTTGATTCAGTTTGCGATTCACCGTATACGTTCACCTAAAGATGTGGCTCTTTTTGCGTTTCATCAAACCGTCGAATATGATCTCCATGACGGTTTAGTATTACAATGATCGCAATAAATTGAGGGTTATCTTTACAGTGCACACTAAGCCGGATAACGATATTCCTAAAATATAGAACTTGCCGTTTCGTCCTCGGCGTGAACTGCGGTCTTTTTCGCGAATCCACCATCGAAGGAGAAGGGCCCATCGCGCTGGCTTAGCCTGCAAGGGAGAAACCTATGCTGTTTAGCCAAAATGGTGGTTACTCTGTTTACCAGACAATATAAGGGGGGTGCATAAAGAAAAAAACAAAAATGACGAGAGATCTCTCGTATTGCACAATCTCTCGTCATTTTTGTTTTTTTTTCTTTATGCAGCCCCCCTTATATGGACTATATTATATAGTTACTCCATTTAGCGCAGAGGCCGGTATTAACACTCACCTTTCGAAGATCCCGCTCGTGGCCATCGCGTTCGGCATCCATCCATCGAGGGAGCTCGTCGTTTCGTCGACCGTGAGATGGAGGCTGAAATGGCTGTTTGAATTCCCGCTCTTGCTCGCTAGATAAAGAAAGCACGAATCAGAGTTACTGTGTTTATCTCGTAACTCACTCGACGGGCTTTCCGGGAGTTCCTTCGGCTGTAATGAAGGGCGTTGGATCAAAGGAGCAATCCGAGGCGTGCAGGGACCCTGAATAATTTATTGATTTTTATTTTAATTTTTTTATTGATTAATCAATATTAATTAATATAAATAGCACTCACCAATAGCCTTCGATGCAGTTACGTTCACTGTAAGAGGCTGCACAGGCTCGGCGCGAAGGTTCACTCGGCAATAGAGCACGTGCAGGCGAAGGATCTCTGTGTAGAGACTGCGACGGAGCGAAGGGGAAGAAGGAGGACGAGGGATCCTGGGGAAGGGTAAGGTATTGTGGTGATGCACAAGCTGTTCCTCTTGCGTTCCGTTTGCACCTGCTCTCTCTCCACAGTTCGGTCGTTTCCCTAACCTGTCTGGCGGTTAGAGAAACAAGAGAACAGTGGAGAGAGAGCAGGTGCAACGGAACGCGAAAGCAACAGCTTGTATCACCATTCGAAAGCTCACGAACGGACAATGGGAATCGGTTAGTAGGCCGAAAATTTGTGATCAATTGTGCTGTTTTTAACGTGTTTCATTCGGTTCCATGGTATGCTTCTAAGAAGGTCAAAAACTGTATGAAAAAATCGTTTTTGCGTTTCTTGATTACTATAATTTACAAAAGCTGTAGGCAAAAATCGCTCGAGGTACGATTTTCTTCCATTTTCGTAGGCTCACCTCACATCCGCAGTCCACGCGGGGCATTCCACCGTGATGTACATCTTCCTCTTCTCCGTCTCCCTACTCTGACATTTACTCGATCGTTCGGCACGAAGATGGAAGAATGGCTGTGGCCTCAGGAGCCCAGAGATCCTATCCACGATCGAGGGATCCACCTCGGATGCGCACGGCGGGAGTAGGATGGCGAGACGAGTCTGAAAAAGGCCTGACTCTTCGGGGATTCGAACCCGGGACCCTACACTCAACGGTCTGGCGCTCAACCATCTGCGCTACGAAAGCTAACCTGATCCTCCGTGAAACTAGCAGTCATCTCGAGTTGCTGTCTGCCCTCGACGCCATCAGAGAATGTGAGCAGTGGCACGTGAATTGCGATTCCGTCCTTGAAATATTCACATGATAAACACCGTAAATTCCAACGATATTCGCTCCAAATCGGATTAAGAGGCAATCTTACCAGAGGCTCAGGAGCCCTGGTCCCAGGCCCCCAAGTTGATCAGTAGCACTTGCCACTTTAACCAGTTACAGTACCTGGTTACCTAAGAAATATGCAAAAAAGTCTAGATGGATTACTGTATTGGTGGTGGAGGGGCAGCCGTTCAAAGTTGGAAAAATGCGATTTTTCGCATAATCATAACTTTTGATAGACTTAACCTAGGAACTTGAAATAAAAAAATTTGAGTTTCTTATTTTTTGCTTAAATTTTTGAAAAAAAATTTTTTTTTTTCGGGTGCTGTTTATGGCGACTTATGACACATTAGCACTTTTTTCAGGCCTTTTTTTGCAAACACGGCAGACCCAGACCATTATAGTTAAGACCGACGACTACAGTACATCATTAAAAAATATAGGGAAAAAAATTCGAGGATGCAAGTGCCCTCAAAAACCGCGATATTCGACTCCAACTTGGGTCGATTTCGCGAAATATGCGTTTTGAGAAGTTGAAAATATTTTTATAATTTAGAGCGTATTCGATTACCTATAAATCCGTTTCAACTGATTTTGTATGCCCTTGCGAAAAAGCGTGACAATTGCCCGAATATGAGCACTCTGACGGGGCACGTTCTTCCCAGAGGCATAACATGCAGAATAGGCCCCATTGCAACCTCATATCGAAGTAATCAAAACAATACCGAATCATCTAGAAGTGCTGTGAAAATGAGCCCCAGCAAACTGTTTTGTCCATGGCAACGACTGGAGTAAATACGCCACATGTTGCTGAAATTTCTATCTTTAAAATGACGTCACATCTGAAGGGGGGCCTTTTCGGGTGGAAAACAAAAGTGGAAAATTTTTATCTTAGAATACTCCAACCAGCGCCCATGTTC
>JACMIG010002458.1:2923-15248 GCA_014805385.1 Levipalatum texanum | reverse complement strand
GAGTGTGCGCGCTCCCAATTGGTACGCAAACAACTCGCTGGGGGGTTTGCGTACTATTTGGGAGCGCGCACACTCTCAAATAGGGAGTGTGCGCGCTCTCTAAAATGGTACGCACAGGTGTAAACGGAACGCGAAAAGGACCAGCTTGTGCACCACCACTATAGTACGTGGGCAACAGGAGAAGCGATTTATTGCAAAGACAACAGTCGTGGAGGCATTTGATAAACGGAGCGGCAGTGTCGCTTTTCTTGGAGTAGGTTTTTTTTGTCTCGGGTGAAGTGGGGGTACTAATTAGATGCCGATGGTGAAGAGAGGAAAGTGGAGGGTAGTCCATGCCTCGCGGAACTGCGTAGAAGGCGGTGCAAGATGGAAATCTAGCTGGATGAGGCTCTGTGCGATGAGGAGAGTCCGAAAAGATAGGTCATCGTGGAGAACAATTGGTTTTCTGACCATGAGGACGAGTCGGTTTGGGGGATCGGATGAGGAGTGGAGGAATATCAATGGGGAGATGACCAGGCTGTGGCAGTAAAGACCGTAACGGTGGGAAAAGGGAGATCGGATGTGGATTGGATCGAGATCCGGAGAACAAGAACTGATCGTTGGTGTCACTGACGGGGAACGTCGGTAGAGGATGGGACAGGCATTACTCCGATTGTGCACGCGGGCTCAACATCTGTGAACTTCGAGGAGAGTCGTCATTGTGGAGAGAGGTGAGGGACGATTGAGATGGTGACGGCGGTGGCCGTGTATCTCAAACCCACAAGGAGGAAGACGACGGAGAAGCAGAATGCAGAAAGAGAAGAGTGAGATAAATGGCGAATTCAAAGGGCTTTGTGTTGGTCTAGAGTCGACAATAAGAAGATTGATTGTGAGGTGGAATCCAACCGAATATTTATTATGGAAGTCAAGAGAAGAGCCCCAACTCCCCCCAGAAGAATATGAGAGGAGAGGAGTCAGGCATGATTCCCAGACAGAGATCGAATGAGGAGGCGGAGATTAGCACTGGAGACCACGACGAAACGGAGACGAGCGAAGCAATGGAAACGGAGGAAAAGGCATATTCGGACGAGGAAAATATCAAGCAGGCAGCAAATGTGGAGAATGCAGACAATGAAAATTGCATAGACGTAAGGACTCTTCTCTCGAAGGCAGTTAGATGGGTTTGTGGAGGGTTGCATGTTCCAAGTAAAGACAGATCGACAAGGATTCCTTCAGCGCCAGTATAGTCCATGCGGCCCGCAAGGTAGGCTGTCTACAGGAGGAGATGTAAGCAACAAGTCCATCCGACACGCCCATGATAGAACGGGAACCCACGAGAGTGAAATACGGACGAAGAAAACACCGTCACTCCCATGACTTGTGAGAAAGAGCACTGTGGTGGAAATTCGCGGAATATGTGAACTCGCGGATGGCTGATCTTCTTTGCCATTCTGACAGAAATATGGAACCGGAGGAACGATGCGACCAGAAAACTGAACTTCCAGCATAGGACCGCGGAGCAAAGGAGCTGGGCGATTAAGGATGATAGAACAATAATTTCTCCTTATACGTGAAATATGACTCACGTACCCTTAGGGATGCGGTAGGAGGAGAGACTGGGAGGGAGCATCGTGTTGAGAGTGACTGATGCCGCCTTGACCTTCTTCTCGCGATTGGCGTCTTCTGAAATTTTTGGTGCATAGAAAGGGACGCGGAACAGGATTTATTAGTTTACTATCAAACTAAAAACGTGTTAAAACCGTTTTATAAAGTTGTACGGCTTAGAATTAGTTGGCAGTTCATTCCTAATACTTGCTCTCCAACGTGAGCTCGTTCTTGAACATATCAGCACCTTTTTTTCTAGTCATACGTTTGCTACCACCCTCCTCCTATCTCGGATTAAGTGTAATCTTCCATGTTTATATGCCAAAATCACGGAATCGCTTTCGCATAGTGCGATGGTGGTATATGCCAAAATCACGGAATCGCTTTCGCATAGTGCGATGGTGGTGTCCATTAAAAAACGTGTACTTTTGCATGCCAAAGCAATTCTGACGTATCGATCGGGCTGTTCCTTTTCCTATATCTCAGTGTTTATAAGGAATCTTTTTATATCCTATTTTTGCACGTATCTCAAAAATATTCTTACCAATTTGATGCCAAAGAAGGCAGGTCGGGGCACTGAATGGCACCAGAGCGCGAGAGGGCGAGGAGCCATGGCTTAATCCTAAAAATCGATTGGTCACAATACAAATTCAAAGCGAATGCGAGAGCGCCTCCCAATCATTTCAAGAAGCTTGAGAAAAAACATAAAAAAAACGAGGAGTGAGGATCGTCGAAGAGCATAAGCGATTGAGGCCTACGCTTCACTGGCCGTGAGTGAGACAACGCGCGGTGTGCAGGGGATAGAGAGAGAGGGATAATAAACGAACTGAATTACATAAAATATCATCTGGATTGTCATATTAAACTTCGTGAAAAACGGGAAAAGATACGAAAAGTGCAGAAAAGGAAGAAATTCGAAGATAATGTGAGAGAATTAGGGGGGGTAGGAGCACATGAGTAAAATAGAGTGCTAAGAAATCTATTTTTGAAAAGAACCTACTGTGGAGCAACTATTATCGGCGAACCAAACGAGTATAAATTCGCGTTCCGGTTCCAAACTGTGTGCATCACAACGCACCCACCTATTTTACGGAAGCACACCACCGGTCGCGAGTTTCAGTGCGCGATTCGCGAGTTGTTTTACCGATCGGAGGCGTTCACAATGATGATGGCGTGTTTATTTTAATTTTGCTTTAATTTCGCGTGCATGTAGCTATTGTTCATGCTGGAACGGGTGCTCTGCGGTGCCGCAAGTGCCACCAGTGCCAGTATTCGAACACCAAGAAGAAGAGATTTTTTTCGAGACCATTTCTGTCATTTTCGCGTTGGATTTGCTGAATTATCTATATTCTTTTCAGTGGAGGAGGAGCGACTGCCTCGGGATCTTCACCCGCTCGAGGAGCGTGGGGCGAGGACGAGGACGACCGCCGGCCGCAAGGACGGGAGCAACAGAGGTGCCTCATTTATTCCCTAAATTGAAAAAAGAAGCGATTAGGCACTATGAACAAGTAAATTCATTGTCGAAAAGTTATTGCTGAATGCTCATCATTTCGCGCCGTTTGCTGTTATGTTGACGTTGGCATTGCTGAATTATCATTGCTCTTTTCAGTGAAGGATCATCCTCGTCGTGCACGAAGAGCGCGACGACGAACCGGAGATGGAGCGGAGGCTGCAAGAGCCGGAGCAGCAAAAGGTACTGAGTATTCCACGGTTAAATTAAAATAATCGGAATAAATTTGACGCTCAATCCACTTCGAAGATTATTTTTACGAACACATTTTGCTCGTCAAAACAAGAAAGGATAGCGAAATGCGTTTAATTTCTCGCAAAATGTTATATGATAAATGTTCGATTTAGTGAGAAAAATATTGTTTAAAAGTACGTAAAAAAGCTTATTATTGCTGCGGAACGTTGCGTCCCCGCGGTTAACATAAATTGTTTTGCAGCTCCTGAAGAATCGATCGCGAGAGAGAGGGTCGACGTCCATCGGCGAGTGCTGCACCTGCGACATCCCCGACGGAGGCAGTTTTTTTTCTTCTTGGTATGTTGGGGCGGCCCTCACGCATACGTGAGGGTTTGTTTGATTTTTTTCGGGGATTCCTTACCGGTGATTGAGTCTCCGCCCCCACATTTATTGCTCCATTGAGGAGGATTCCGGCCCGCGGGACGCCGTACGACACGACTACTGCCATGTTGTCGTCACTGGACAGCGAGCCAGACGAAGGAATGGTGTAAGTATTGTTGATCTATCTAAATTACAGCAAATGATTAAATGTATTACAACATTTGCATAATTTTTAATGGAACTAACGTAGTTCAAAATCAATATTTCACGCGATTTATTAAATTATTAAACGAATCGCCAACGGTGCGCATTACAATTATTTTGATTACTCGTGCAGATCGGAGGCAATCGCGTTCATGACGGGTGGACGAAGAGTGGACGCGGGGGACGTGGGCGCATACTCCGCGCGTCCATCTCCCGCTCAACATTACCGGTCAGTGGTAGATTTGATGTTTTGAATTGCTCCTCTGCTATGGAGCGTGGGTTTTTCGGTGTAATACGCGCCCTAATCGGGGCGCATTTCAGGAAGGCGTCGGCGGCTGCCGCGTGGAAGAAGGAAGAGGCTGCGAGGACGAGAAGTCCCCCTTCTTCGTTAACTTTAGTAGATTTGTCTATATTACATTTAATTTAAACTAATATTTCTATATAGAAATGTAATTAAATTTCAAGTTCGTCACAAATAACGCAAATAATTTATAGTTAGAAGATTACGACAAATTTTATTGCTGATCTCGTTTAACAGTTAAATTGATAAATATGCTTCCACTTTGACAGTGACAGAATACACAACAGCAACAGAAGAACGGATTTGCTTTATTTTAATTATTCGAACGCGAATCGGACAATAAATCTGAAAGAAATGGTGCTCCTTCCGCGCGGTGGCCGCCGTCGCCTTCCTGAAATGCGCCCCGATTAGGGCGCGCAAAGCACCGAGAAACCCTTGCTCCATAATTCTGGAGCAACTAAAACACGGATTTAACCACTGACCGGGAATGAAGCCGGGAAGATGGGCGCGCGGAGTATACGCCCATCTCTCCGCGTCCAGTCTTCGTCCCTGGGCGAAACGCGATGGACGCCGAACTGCAAGAGGAAATAATGTAATAATTTCGATGGACACAGTTGGCGATTCATTTAGCATTAATAAATCGCATAAAATATTCTTCACAGTCCGAAACAGTTCCATAAAAATTTATGAAATTGTTTAATTGAATTGAATTTATATTTAGTCATTTATTTGAATTTAAGAAAATCAACAATACTTACACAAATCCTTCGCCTGGCTCGTTGTCCAGTGACGACGACCCGGCTGTCGCCGTCCCGTTCGGTATCCCGCGGAGCAGAATCCTCCTCAATAGAGGAATAAATGTGGGGCGGAGACTCAATCACCGGTAAGGAATCACCGAAAAATAATCAAGCAAACCCTCATGTATGAAACGTGAGGGCGCCCCAACTGACCAAGAAGAAAGAAGAAACAGCCTCCGTCGGTGGTTCGCAGGAGCAGCACTCGCCGAAGGACACCGACCCTCCCTCGCCCGATCGATTCTTCAAGAGCTGTAAAACATCTTATGTTTACCGCGGAGACGCAACGTTCAGGAACAATATTCAGATTGTTTGCCTCCGTTTAAACATTTTTTCTTACTAAATAGAACATTTTCCATGAAACATTTTGCGAGAAATTAAGCACAATTCGCTATCATTTCCTGTGTTGTCGAGCAAATTTTGTTCACGTTTTCGACCTGGATTGAGTGCCTAATTTATTCCGAAGATTTTAATTTGGCTGTGGAAAAACGCAGTATCTTTTGCTCCTCCTCTCCATCTCCGGTTCGTCGTCGCGCTCTTCGTGCACGACGGGGATGATCCTCCACTGAACAGAGAAATGATAATTCAGCGATGCCAACCGTACATAGATTCCTTAGTAGCTGTGAAATATGAGAAGCGGAATTTTTGATTTGCGGAGCACAATTTACCAGTTCTGTGGCGCACCACAATAGATTGGCTCAGCATTCTATCAGAACTCTCATGCCCTCCGGGTCATTTGGGACAACGGAACTACTACTGTACTGACTATGAATACAGATCTTCATAAAAAGGAGACACAATTTTGAAGGATCTATATATAAAAAGGAAAGAAATTAAAATGTCCGCAAGGCAGTTTAAATCACTTTTCACTCAATCAGACAATCATAATGGGCTTCATACCTTGGTGGAGTGGAGGGCGCGGGCAGAGCGGAAGGGACGGGGCGGCGAGTGGCGCACGGTCGAAGTGACGACGGAATACTACAAAGCGGTAAATAAAGACCGGGAGCTTAAATCTTACGCGCGTGAGCTTGATTGGGGTGGGGGACTTGTTTCTTCCAGAAGATCGGGTGCTTCTTGTCCCAGTAGCAGCAGCAGGCTTCGTGGAAGCTGAAAGAGTCCAAGAATCATAGTAGTTTCCAACGCATCTGCTTTATTGTTCCAATCTGATACTGCTCTTTCTCTTCTGTTCTCTCGCTAACTCTAATTGAACTGAAATGGATACTGGGAATTATGGCCTTCGAATTATGCAAAACGGCAAGTACAACAACTCGGTCCCTGCAGTAGTTCTGCACAATCACTGATTCAAATATTGCCGAGAGCCCCATCCTAGTTCTCCCTTCGTTAGATTGCGATTCCAAGGAGGAAAAATGCCATGGCAGGGGATCTTGGACACGGTTCACAGCGGAAGCGTTTGGACCCCGACTATCCCATATATTTTGCTGACCGTGAAGGGACTTCGGCTTTCGTGCTTGACCGGGCACCGACTCTTTCTTCGATCGAACCACCGTGCGATTCCAAGGATCCTCATTCACAGGGGCGAGAGGGGATCGTGCGGCGTAGGGCAAGACTTTTCCTGGAATTGAAGTTCATGATGAATTGGAGAATGATAAGGCAGGCCCAAAGCCGTCTGAAACTTCAAACAGGAGTGGCAAAGAGCGAAACTCATTCATTTTGAAGCAGACAACGCGTACAAACGGCTATTTTTGAATATGAATAATTAAAACATTGGAGTAGTGAAGACCCGCAGTTTTCCTCCTATTTCTCTGCATTATAATTTCGTTGATTTTATGACAGGAGGGGGCCGGTGTTCGATCTGCTGCACAGGTACGGAATATTCTGTGGTCGAAGAAGGTCAGGCGAAAAAACGCGACCAGCTCGTCAAGATCGACGGCATAATTGAAAAAAACGAAAGGAAAAGAAATAATAACAAAAAGTTGAAGTAGCATGGGGAAGAACGTTTGCGGAAGAGAAAAAAGTTGGCGGGGGCAAATGATTGCATCCCTTTGGGAGAAGTACCGTCGAGAGGGAAGATACATACACAGGACAACGCAGCGAGACTATATTATGACAATGAGAGGCTGAAGCGGAAGAAAGTGCAGAAGAAAAGCATACGAACGGCAGTCAGTTTTGCGCACTTGATTTAGAAGACGTTCGACTTACATGATCTATGCTCCGAGCGAAATACAGGCTAGTGAGCGAAGAAAGCGAATCGTCGCAGCTGAAATGACCGGCACGAGAAGAGCCTGTGCAGGAAGGGAGAAGAGAAGCGATTGGAGAGAATATGGTACTGATGAGGGAAGCGAGAGGGGGCTGAGACGGTGAGATCATCAAACTCAAGTAAAAAAATGGGCGAGGAGGAGTGGAGAGTGGAGGCTGAAGTTGCCCCCCACAAGAAAAGTTCTTCATTTTTAAGCTTGGGGAAAGTTCTGAGATTTCTTTGAAGAGCTCGAGGAGCATACTAAGCTCATATTCGCACAATGCTAAAAGACGAGGCGAGGGCGCAGGCGATACTGAAGGTGCCGTGGTAGACAAGATATTATGGAAGATCTCTTCACTTCGCACCTAGGCGCGAACATCACTCCAGAAATCAGACGAAGAGAGAACTCAATTTAAATGGAGAGAGAACAGTTCAGGCGGAACGCGAATTTAGATACCCGAGTGTCAGGAAGGGCTCTGTGCCTATGCCGATGTTTGGTGCAGGTGAGGATAGGAAAAAGGACAGAATATCCCTGCGCCTGCACCGAGTAATGTTAATCCGTATATCGGAGAAAGGAGGAGGCTCTGTTGCCCTTGGAGAAAAGTGGTGACCAGACGAGACAAGGGACACAGGGGCTGCCCTTTCTGAGGAGGATGGGAACATCGAAACCTACCAGGGAGAGCCCTAAAAGGTGGCAGTGTGGAGAGAAGATTTGAGAGTAGAAAATGGTGGAGTTGATGGAATTAGTACGTGGGCAACAGGAGAAGCGATTTATTGCAAACACAACAGTCGTTGAGGCTTTGAGAAACGGAGTGGCAGAGTGAGTTCTGCTTCATACGGGAGCGGCATTGTCGTTTTTCACGGAGTCGGTTATTGTGTCTCAGGTGAAGTGGGGGTGCTAATTAGATGCCGATGGTGAAGAGAGGAAAGTGGAGGGTATTCCATGCCTCGCGGAACTGCGTAGAAGGAGGTGCAAGATGGAAATCTAGCTGGATGAGGCTCTGTGAAATGAGGTGAGTCCGAAAAGATAGGTCATTGTGGGGAACAATTGGTTTTCTCACATTGGGGATTAGTCTCTTCGGGGGATCGGATGAGGAGTGGAGGAATATCAATGGGGAGATGACCAGGCTGTGCAGTAAAGACCGTACCGCTGGAAAAAAGGATATCGGATGTGGATTGGATCAAGATCCGGAGAACAAGAACTGATCGTTGGTGTCACTGACGGGGAACGTCGGAAGAGGATGGGACAGGCATTACTCCGATTGTGCACGCGGGCTCAACAATTGTGAAGTCTCTCACCTGTCTCCACAACGATGTGGAGACAGGTTTAAAGGAGAAACTGGAAAGATAAAGAAGGAGAAAATGAAAAAAGAAGAGATAAATGGCGAAGTCAAAGGGCTGTTGGCTGCCATAGAGTTGACAATAAGAACAATGGGATGTGGAGAGTGACCATGGTTTGTGATGGAAGTGTAGGCAGGTATCCCCGCGAGAAGAGAATGAGGTGAGCTTATGATCGTCAGGCAAGGTTCCTAGAGTGGAGATCGGACGAGGAGGCAGAGATGGGAACTATAGTACTTCAATCACGAGGGGACGAGCGAGGCTTTGGTTCGGTGGAGGATGAATATTCGGCAGAGGAGAATATGGCAGTGATGTGGGAAATGAAAGGGGAGCCGATATGGTGAGGTCATCAACCCCGAGCAGAGAAGGGCGAGGGTGGAGGCCCCTTCTGGAGAAGTTCTCCTGATTTATTTTTCAAGGGTTTGAGAAGGAAGAATTCTAAGATAGATATTAAACACATGATATGACAGAGAGGGACAAAGTGAGAGACCTCGCTGAGCATCCCAAGAACATTGCGAAGGAAGCTTGTAGGCGAGAAAATCAGCCTGTTGGGGGGTTTTCGCTCATATTAAGAAGAAGCTAAGAGGTACCAACGCATTCTGAAAGTTTGAGGAGCAGAAGGATTAAGCTTAGGGGTAAAGCTGTGAGTTTTCCTCGAAGAGTTCAAGGGGCATCCTGATCTCATATTCGCACAGCGCAAAGAGACGAGGCGAGGGCACGGACGATACTGAAGGTGCCGAACGAGACAACATAGTAAATGACTCTGGATGAGATATTCCAAGGGAAAGGAGATCGATTCAAGAATAAGAATGGGTCATGAAGGAGTCGGAGTTCGCCGAGAAACAGAGGAATAAGTACACGATTGGTGGTGAGAAGAGTACTACAAACATGGCAGGAGACTTTAATGGTGAAGACTTCAAATGAATTGTCTGGGAGCGAGGGATTCTCTACAAAGCTTCCAATGGAAAGTCATGTGGCTCTACAATGCCCAAGTTGCAAGAGGGGCTTTGTGCCAATGCCGATGTCTAATGCGGGGAGGATCTCTGCAGCGGCAGGGCAGAATACTCCTGCGTCTACGTCGAGTAATGTGAATCCGTATGGCGGAGAATGCAGGAGGCTCCGTTGCCCTGGGGAAAGGTGTTGGCTAGACAAGACAAGGGACACGGGGGCAGCCCTTTCTGAGCCGAATGGGACCACCGAATCACAACAGGAGGATCCATTGAAGTATGCAGTGGAGAGAGAGTCGGTTATTGTGTCTCAGGTGCAATGGGGGTGCTAAATATGTAGATGCCGACGGTGAACAGAGGAAAGTGGAGCGTACTTGATACCTCGCCGAACTGCATGTAACGAGGTGCAAGATGGAAGTCTAGCTAGTGGAATCGAGGAGATCAGCACTGTTGGGATTCCATGTGTTGGGGGAATCCGAAAAGATAATCGTCGTAGGTCACAATTGGTTTTCAGACCATGAGGATGAGTCTGTTTGAGGGATCGTATGAGGAGTGGAGGAATAGTGATGGGGAGATGACCAAACTATGGCAGTAAAGACCGTACCGCTGGAAAAAAGAGATCGGATGTGGATTGGATCAAGATCCGGAGAACGAGAACTGTTCGTTGGTGTCGCTGACGAGCACGTCGATAGAGGAACGAACATGCACTACCCTTATTGTCCACGCGGGCGCAACATTTGTGAAGCTCAAGGAGAGTCAACGATGTGGAGACAGGTGATGGACGAGTGTAGTGGTTAGGTGGTTACGGCGGTGGCCGTGTGTCCCAAACCTGTATGGAGGGGAAGAGAATAAAGAAGGATAAACGGAAAGACAAGAGTGGGTTAAATAGCAAAGACAAAGGGCTGTTGGTTGCTCTAGAGTACAGAATAAGAACCATGGGAAGTGGAAGAGTGTCCATGGTTTGTGATGGAAGTGGAGGCACTAGGCTCCACGAGAAGTGTATGAGAGGAGAGCAGGCTAGCAAGGTGCTCAGAGATCGGTCGAGGAGGTGGAGGCGAGCATTGACGACCACTAGAACAGGGAGACGAGCGAAACAATGGATTCGGAAGAGAATGAAAATTCGGATAGGAGACGATCAAGAGCGATGCAGCAGGTATAAAGGAGCAAAAATGCGGTGAAGATTGCGCAACCACATGCCTTGCAAAGAGAGATGAGCTCGGTAGACTCAAGCTGATATACGGTATTGCCAAGAACCCACAAGGTGCCAATACCGAGAACGAGCGTCGCAAATTCCGCTGTGATTATCTCCACGATAACAGGGATTTGGCAGCTGCTGTTTGCTGTATGATAGTTTGCCTAGGGATAAAATCAAAATCGGCATATCGACTGGCGTGAGAGCCCCGCGACATGACCTCCCATACCAAGTATTCCTCCCGTGCCAGAACAGCACATGCTGACAGCAAGTGTGGCAATCTACACTAGGAGATCAAAGAGGAGTCCCCGAGAATGTACTTGCCGATGAAACGGCTGATTGGGCGCTTTTGCAAGCTTGCGATGAGAATGCGCGATGTTGACGAATCAGAGGAACTAACGTATCAAATGGACATCGTCACCGATAAATAATCCAAGTGAATCGGACCCAGAGATTTCGAATCGAGTATGGAGCGCCGGATTCACCTAGCCTTCAAAATTCTACTTTCATCTCTTTCCAAAGCGACCTCTACGGTGGAACACCGTGCCAATGCGAGGTCAAAAATGAACATTTTTCGTATTTTCACCAGTTGCCCTGAGGTCTACGTCTACCATTTTCTGGTGGTAGGTTGGACGTTTCATGTTTGATAAGTGTGCAAAAACTCCCAGGGTACTCTTTCCATATTTTCGAGAAATGTGGGATTGAATATTTGGCGAGTCTCGGCCTCTTTGACGCTTACCGTAATCGGTTTTCGAACGGCATATGGTGGAATAATATATCGGTGTTGGGGGATACCTAATATTTTTTAAATTTCCCAATTTGGACAAAGGGTTGCTGAGTTACAAGCAAAAATGTCGATCTCGCACTTCGTAGAAGCTGGACAGGTACTGCACTATGATATGCCCCTCCCCCTCGCCGACGACTTCAATGAGGCGCAGAAAGAATCAGAGATACGGGAATGGCAGGGAATAGACTTGCTCGATATTTTTTTGCTAGCAAGATGACCCCCCAAGTGCAAGTTCAGCATCAGAAGCGCAAGGTCGGTTTGATGAACGACGAGGTTATGCTGAGTCAACGGCTGTAGAGGAAGAGAGAGGGAAGTGTAGGGGAGGGAGAAGAGGGACTGCACTCTCTGCGAGTGAATTCTCACTCTGATGTTCCGTTGATCGGAGTAAGGCGGAGAGTTTTCGTGTCACGGCGAGCTTGATCGCTCTACTGACATCACCAACGCCTGTTGGTCATCAATGGAATTTCACAAAACTTCGATCTGAGTCATTAATTCCACTGTTGTGTCGATAACGACTTCGTGCACAAAAAATACCTAACGTTCTCGTGTTCTTCAAACACTTTCAGAAGTCCAAGCATGCGTAAAAGGTTGAGCGACAGAAATTCGTTAGGGTCTACACAATCGATTAATGTACTGACTCACATTTCAGTCGGATGCGTAGAAATTGTACCCAGAATCCTATTCATGTCCGTTGAGCAAGGAACCAAATGTTGATCCGCTTTTTCTTCTTTCGAACAGCGTTAACATGGGTGAGTCAGGCGCAGCGATCTGTGTACACGAGCTGCTCTATTCAACGACAGTAGTAGAATAGTTCGAGAGTGCACTCCTTCGGGGGGGGGGGGGGGGGGGGGGGGGGGGGGGGGGGGGGGGGGGGGCGGGGGGGGGGGGGGGGGAGGGGGGGGGGGGGGGGGGGGGG
>JACMIG010002457.1:0-15250 GCA_014805385.1 Levipalatum texanum | reverse complement strand
TAATGTGCACTATAGTAAGGCACCATCCCATAAGCACGCATGCCAATTTATAGCGAAATCGGATCAAACGTCGCTATGTGGCAACGATTAAAGGCGACATTCATCGTTTTTTTGCAACGGTTCGTCTGTAGGTTGAGGAAAAATGTGGAAAGCATCATCAGACAGCCTCGGAACCTTGACCTACCCCACTAAGTCGACCACGAGGAGTCGATTCCGCATATTCCCAAAGTCCGTAAATTCCAGTTTTGACTATTTTCCGGAACCAGATTTTACGGAATCGCTCCTAGAGCCTCGGGACCCTTCCAAAGTCAAACCCCGGTGCCGAAACACCTCTCAATAAATGCCCCAAGCACTCGGTCGACTTCGACTCCCTCCCCAGGATCCTGACCCCCGTTCCCAGCAGTGATGAAGATGAGTACTCGAACGCTCGTCCCAGCTCCTTGATGACGCCCAAGACAAGCAAGTACTAACCGAATGGATCGTCCCCCGTTTCCCCTTGAATAAAATGTTCAATTCAATTTCAAAATGGTATATTATCTGTTCCTGCTCCTCGGACAGCACAGTATTGCAACCGTATGCATCTCCAATGCCATAGAAACTACTCAAAAGTAAAGCAAAAGTGGTTTGGGGACGTTTGGGGACGTTTGGGTTCGGGCGGGAATCGAACCCCCGACCCTCGGCGCCTCGACCCCCCGAAATCCCACTGCGCCACATCCCAGCACCTCCAGGAAGTACAGAAAAGCATGCAAAAGTGATTTTGGTAGAATGCGTTTTAGAACACGGCGACCACGTGTGGGTGTGGGTGTGGGTGTGGGTGTGGGTGTGGGTGTGGGTGGATCTTTGTAGTAGAAGCCGCCGTAGCCAAGATTGTGGGTGTGGGTGTGGGTGGATCTTTGTAGTCGAAGCCGCCGTAGCCAAGATTGTGGGTGTGGGTGTGGGCTGTCAGTGGGCGCGTTCGCTGTGCGAATTTATTGCACTGCGTGAGCTTGCCGCGCCTTTGAGGGAGCGGCTTTCCGGCTGATTTCCATGGCGATCTTTTTGTTCCAGCTCGCTGCGTATTTGAATTAGCGTCCTATTCATAATACAACCTGGGAGGTTCATATATTGCCTCAGGACATTACATCATGAGTTCAGGGGTTCATGGAGTGCAGTATCATTGCAGACATTTGATTCAGGACTAGATGCTGGAGAAGATTGCAACTCGGTCCCAAATGATATTACTACCTTTGGGGCATTCCTTTTCTTCAAGGATTTGGATGCATTCAGGGGGTGCCGTATCACGGCGTTCATTTCAAGTCCGGATGAAGTTCATCTAGAGATGGTGGGTAATTCAAAACACACAGTGGTTCATTCGCAGTGTTGTGTTCCCATTTTCAGTCTGCAAACCGGAAGAGGTGTGTGGGAGTGGATTTTACAACCACCCTGAGGTGCGATGGGAATCGAGGCCATCTCCTTATTCTTTGTTCTTCCCATGCGGACTTTCCTTCCGTCCTCACTTCCGATTGAGGAAGGAAGCGATTTATCTCTCACCTCCATGGGATGCCCCTTTTGAAAGTCAACAAGGCTATCTTCTCTTATCCACGTAGAGACACTGTGTTTCGAAGAGAATGCCGACGGCAGAGATGAGAAAGGGATGAGGGCTTTCCCCGTTCCGGTGCGAACCCCCACACTTCCCCTTCTTTATCTTTGCGCTCTAGCTTACCGGAAGTGGTCGCGCCTACTACGAGCGAGGAGTAGTGAAATTTCATCAAACCCCGTCCCCCCTCCTCTCCTCCTCCTCCCTTTCCCTCTCCCTCCTCCTCCCTCATCCTCTACGTCCTCCCACCTCCCCCTCCTCCATTACTGTACCTGCCTCGACTCTCCCTCCATTTCTTGTCTCTGCTAAAGAACCCCTTTCCCTTTCCCCGAAGGTAGCGTCGTTACTCATACAACTCTGATGCAGACACGGTTCCTCAAAAACTGCAAATGTGCACCGGAAATTGGAATTATTGTCTATAGTGCGAGCGAGAGACTAAACTCATCTCTACCTGAATTAGTGTGGAGGGCAAGGGCAGGTTGGTCGCCCTAATGCGATTGTCAGACTCCACATCCTCTGATTCAGCGGCCAGTCCACTAATATCGATGATTAATGGCGGTGAACAGAAGACCTCGATGGTTCTGACTTCTGTGGGGGACCGGAAGCTGTTTGTATTATCGGTACGAACTCTCTTTTCATAGCTGTTTCTTTGTCCGTCCATCTGGTACGAGAAAATGATTGGAGACTCTCGCCCTCACAGGTGTTGTTCGATGCAGCTTCTTGAACACTACAATATAATCTCAGTATAATCGTCATGAGGACAGGTTCATTAGACTCTAGGAGTGCCTCGTTTTTGCAACTCCACCGGAGCCCCTGATTCAAAGTGCACAGTTGCTCCCCGTAAAAGGATTACATGCGGAGCAGGAACGAAGAGGAAGTCGCTACCGCTGACCGGAACCGAATGGGCACGATTTTTATGTTTTGAACACTGGGAGTAAAGTAGGGGGATAGAAACAAGGAATATACCCTGTGAGACCTTAATACACTTGGTGTCAACTTGTTATTGTCTTCAGAAAGCCACTGTTATATCCAAGTTAAAACGATTAATAGGTGGTGTTAAAAGCAGAGTCTAAGGGATCATGAACTCCGAACGGATTTGATATTTGGCATTGGATTCCCGGCAGCAGAAATCAGTTCCAGTGGCGCTCGAGCATGGAGAAGTAAGTGTTGCCGGTGTTGTCGGTGTTGATGTGGACGCGGGGCTTGTTCCTCTTCATTACCGATGTGCGTGATATTCCTATCACATTATGAAAAAAAGTCATAAATCTGGAATAAATCTGGATATGTCAGTATACGTTACATTGGCAATAAACTATGCATCTCTGCCCTAAATGATCTGGGTCACGCCGCCTGATTTACGACCTGATCTAAGCGGAATGATCAGGGTATCCTCCGCATTGAATTTCCTCCCGAGAATATAAAGAGACATCGTATCTGTCCACCTTCACTTTCAGTAGCCCCTGTCAGTTTCCTTCGCAGGATTCGATGTCCCAGCAGAAGTGTCCATGGGGTGATGATGGTGCTGGCGGTATTGACCTGATATAGAGGATGTTCTGACATTGAAGTAGTTCTCAAACCATGAAAAAGATCCATAAGTAGAGGAAGAAGTCCGATGCGTCCGTCATGATGAGCCACACGATGAAAATTGCAGTGAGCTGAAGAAGTGCTTTCCACGGTTCAGAAAATATTTATATTGGTCTCTCAGCCCTGTTATTCTTTGTAGGTTAAAGGAGAGGTAAACCGACTTTCCAACTTCCAAAACGAGTCGTGCCATGACCTTCCTCTCATCGTGGGGTTTACGAAAAACATATTTTTTTAAAAGTATAAATCAAAATTTCGGCTAGAAAAACGGCAAAAACAAAGTTATTGGGCTCCCCTGTTTCAGGCAACGGCGGGAAATTTGAAAAATCCTACTGTAGCTTGTATTGGCACCGTGCCAAATCGATCTGACAATTTTTTATACTAACACTGAGAAGATTCTGATATTGTTTTTTTGTATTTTTAAATCTTGAAATTCGAGCATCATTTGTACCCTGAGAGTCGGTTTACCCCTCCTTTAAAGACGTCGGAATAAGTTTTACACCGCTTTGCTAAGCTCAAGGTCACTGAAGCACTCGGTCCGTACAAGCATGTGCGTTTAGACCTATCATTAACTTTGCACACCCGAGTCACATCCTCTGCCTATTTTGGGCGTGTACCGGCAGCTCTGCAATTTGGATATCCAACCAGTAGCTAAAGTAAATAGCTCTTTCAGGTTTGCTCGCCCAAACAACTGAGCACTTCTGTTTATTGCTGAAAACTGAACCCGATCTTCGTTTGACCACCAAGAATCGACTTTCTGCTTGCAGCAGATGGTTTGTAGATCTCACATAGTACGAAAGGATCAGACAATCAATGACGTTTACCTTGAACCCAATACAAACGAAGGCGAGCGGACAGATTGCTTTCGTGAGCTCGACCACCTCCGACACCTGAAAATGGTTATCTTAAATATTATTTCCATTGAAGTCTAATTGGCAGCGGAATTAACAATACGGAATACATATGTCCATCGCCCTTCTGAACTGGACGCAGTTTTAAGTAAATAAATGCCCCCATAGCTCACCAAGGAATAAGTTTTGCCAGGGTGCGAAGAGCATACTTTCGGTATTGTCAAGTCCGCAGACAATAGACAAATGATACATCCTCGCCTGATATCGAATCTGAAGTGGCGTCGTCGCGTAGGTCTCTTCGTACCGCCGCCGTCCGTAGACATAACAGACAAGGCTCAACTGAGTCGTCATGAATTGACAACATGATTGAAAGATGATAATAACGCCAGCTATTGCAATCTGCAGGATCGTTTGGTAGATTGCAATGAACAGGGCTATGGAATTGTGCACGAAGTTCACTGGAAATTATATTCCTTTGGTGAGAAAGCTAGGAGCATATGGAACATGACAAAGAACTTACACATGTAAATGCAATAAGTCGTGGCGATGGCTAACGCGACCCGAAAAAAATATTTGAAAGCAGAATACTTTATTGAGACTCACATGGAATCATGTAACTACTCCAACGGCGGCGACTTGTTTCCACGAGAATGTGTGGTAGACTGAAGGCCACTTGCTCAGAACGAGCCTCTCCACAACAAGCGCTCCCAGTGAAGTCGTAGAGAAGTTCTCCCCGAAGCCGTGCACCAGCATGATCCATTGACTCACTGACGTGAATATACTAGTTTGGAAGGTCGACGCGGGTGATAATCTGCTTGATCAGTGTACTGTCGCTGATTTTGATTCTAAGCGAGCAGCGTATGTCAGCTTTTAAGCTAGTCAGTACAGTAAAAGAAATATAGTCCTTACCATTTCCCATTGCTTCCCAGTTTATCGGAAGGAATATCAATGTCTTCTGTGTGATGTGAGACATACCATGAGGAATTGGCCGATGCTTACTGAGGTCAGAAATGTTCTGAATGATTCAGTGACTAGAGAAGAGAAAGTAAGAATGTACCTGCAACAGAAATGGAAGGGCGCCTTCTGGATGAAGAAGAGATAGAAGACGTTGGAGGAAAAGGCGACCAACACAGTGGCAATCTCCACGCCGTAGACACCCCAAGTGTCGAGGAAGGGGAAGTGGTTGAATAATGGAACAACGACAGTTCCATTGGTATCCGCCGCGAGAGTCGTGGTGTTCATAGCTGAGTATTGAATCCTGCAGGGCTGCTCCAGTAAACGGAAAGGAACTTGATCTCTTGAGTAAGGTACAATTATGCGAAATCGAACCTAACGTACTGGGAATAGGCACCAGAAATCAAGATGGAATTGATGGAGGGTTAACAACTAAACAAGAACAACTGAATCGAAGGGTAGTGTATAATAATTTCAACGCATTTGTTTAATAACGGCGTGAAATAGAATGTAGATTGTGGAAGAGATCTTGGAAGAGAAACGGTCTGAAAGGGCCGACCCTTGCGACACAAATAATTTGATCAATTGGCGAACCCGCCCACTTTTTTCCAACCACGAGATGAAGACGGCCTTATGCTACTCCTTAACGACGCCAATTATAAGCAATCACATCCTCGCGGACCATGCGAACATTCCAAGTCTATGATGAGCTTCATTTTCAGCCCACGTCCTCGTCTGAGGAACGAAGTAAACATGTTGAGGAGGAAGAGAACGGTCTCAGCGAAAAACATCACGCCAAAATTTCCATATACAGTGCGAGAAAAAAACAAACAGAGCGTTTGCGAAGTGTATCTAGAAGGGAGCTGTGGAAATAGACGTTCACAAGTTTTATATGTTAATCGCTAAATAAACTTCGCCATGATTACAAGGCAGGATGTGATTATCCGGTTTAAACGAGAAGTCGATTTTTCATTTTCATCGTGAACACAGCCAGTGGCAATTCGATTATGCTGATCGGTGTGGCTTCCAGGCTTTGTTGAACATCTCGAAGTACTGGTTGCCACCACGGTCCGAGTTCGTGACAGAAAGCAACTTCAACGAATAATTTCTTGAAACATTGAAGAGTCTGGAGACCTTGATTCTCAATATTTTGAATAACTTGGCTCGGCTGCATCGGAACAAGAGCAAGAGAAGCCAGGGCGTAATGAGGGCATTGAAGGAATTCGACTTGAAGAGGATATACAATAAAATCATTTTCGAAATGATAACACCTGAAGAAAGATCCAGAAAAAGACGAAGTGATATCCTTTGAGGAAGAGCATGATCGTGACGGATATTATTCCGGTCAGCTGCAGTGCCCATTTCGCCGAATTAATGAAATGCTTGCCTTGAATGTCGAACTGACAATTGATTGGAAGACTACCGCGCGTGTCAGTTCGACAACTTCGGAAACCTTCAACATTGATTAAACCTAAATTTAGATCAAGATTTCGCAATACGCTGACAACAATATTTCCTTTCAAGGATAATCACATTCAGAAAGACTTCGGAACACTCATTTTGGAGAAGTGAGTATGCCCCTTTCTACCTGGTATCGGATATTTAGGGAGTTGTTCATATTGGCTCTGCGTTTTCGATTGAAACGGTAGAGGATCACACCGGCCTGAAACCACGACTGTAAAACGATCATGTATTTCAACAAGTTATATTTATCTTGCAAAGAGGCACAATCTATTCTGGGGGAAATTCTTATTTTCCGTTTCGCATACCGTAAAACACGCAGTATCAACGACGACGTGAGGGACGATTGCGGAGAAGGTTATTATGAACACTGAAAAGGAATCGTTTGACAGTCCAATGGGTCTCATTCAACTATTTGATACGAGCTGTGCTGCTCCGATGGCAGCCAAGATCTGTAAGAAACGATTGTGTCCTTTCCAAATTGTACCCAACCGCCATAAGAAGGTTAGCTGCGCTGAATAGGACCAGCTTCCACTTCGGCTGCTGATATAGTTCCCGGACGAAAGTTAGTGTGAAACGCTCGACGACCAGTTCGAAAAGAGAGATGGAAGTGAGGAAGTCACCGCATGAATGCACCGTGAGACACCAGCGATTGACTAAAAGTAAATGAATATTTTTTATTTCATGGGCCAGGCTTATGACTCTGATTCTGCCCACGAAAACGCATTCCCAGAGATAAGGCAACTTTCATGGCGAAATGAGCAGATGCCACGAGAGTCTGTCCCAGGCTGATTGTCATCAATATCGCCCTGAATCGCAGACTCTACCAAATGTAAAAAATATGACAGTTTGTAATAAACGAGCAAAGTATTTCTTGAATGAACGAGCAAAGTATTTTTTGAACATTTCTTGAATGTTGATAGCAAACCTGCAGCATAAGTCAAATGGACAGGTCCAGGTCATGGCTTGGTAGAAAATATTCGAGACAATGGCTAGCAACGTTAGAAGGAACTCATATCCCAAGATTGGCTTGGACGAAAAGAGCCCAGGTACAGTGAAATTCATCATACGAGTTCCACTTTGGTTGAAGAATGCTGGAACATGGCCTGATTTTTCAATTTTCCAAACTTAGCAATGTCATATAAGTAGAACGACAGATTCTCGCGATTCTCAAATCATTTTCGGCTACGAGATGAATGAAATTCTATCAGAAATTAGTCTATCAGGAACCACCCTTCAATAATAAAGAGATGAACTTACGTGGGATGGTTGCGCTCATATCGACAGGCTCCATAGATGACATGGTGAAAATACTACTTCCGCATGACTAGCTGGAATGTCTAGTCGAAAGGAGAGATGTTTCGATTTTCTGAAAGTAATTACATGGACTCGAAATGTAGCCAACATTTTCGTAGTCGCAGTCCACCAAAATCACGAGAGAGAGCATGACACTTTTGCCATATCGACAAGTGAACGCGTGCGTTAGAAGAACAAGTGAATGTACCACAATTCTGTTTAGTCCAATAAGTATTGTCGGCGGAATAAACGTTCCGGACTGTACGCTCATCGACCTGCGATCGCTTTCCATTGTTCTCTGTCTGGCGGTTAGAGAAACGAGAGAACAGTGGAGAGAGATGGCAGGGAGATGAGCTTTCAGTCCGAAACGTTTATTCCGCCGACAATGTTTGGGGTAGATTTCTAGACGGACCGAATCGAGTCCATTTCTCAATGAGAGACTTTAAAATGTTGCACCCACATGTTTCATTCAACCATCTCAGCTGTTGTACCCTGGCATTTGAAATTGCAGATTGCACGTGCCTTTGACTTCCTAGTCAGAGATCAGCTACCGAGTGCTGGATAACCATCAATCACCGCTTCCAAATTGTACGACTCTCGTTTGCTTGGTCGCCTTTCTTGAGTATGTTGTGAGCTAGAAACGTGAATTTGTGTCGCGGAAGCACGAAATTATAGAGAATTATATTTTTATTCAGCGTGCACTCCGTGGTTTTACAGCGTAATCAATGAGAAGCGTTGATCATCGTTACTGCGTAACTCGTGACGTTGTAGAGCTCGATTGAATGCAGGTGAATAGTAATGTTCTTGGTGGTGGGGTCGAGTGCGATGATGAATGAGACCTCCTTCTTGTTCTCGAAGCAGCTGTGGGTCACCTGGAAAGACAACTATATTCTCTGGAAATATACACGTGGCTTTGCTAAAGATCATTATCATAGTAACCACGCAGATGGTTTCCATTCTCAGTATCGTTCCTATGGATACCGCGGAATCAGAACGAATGAATCGTAGTAAATCGAGCTCGTAATTTTGATAGTCCAGCCAATACACATTATGCCCATTTATATGGTGTAAATCGTAGTCACATTACCGCTAATGTGTATTTCCTCTAATTTATTTCCCAGGTCTCCTCCCGGATGTCCAAGGAGCAGTCTTGGATTGCGAACCTTGATCCGAGGTGTAATGGGTTTAAGGGCTGCTTCGGAGAATTCGGCATCTCCGCCGATTTCCATCTTTCCATACTTGCCGTCCTGCAAGATTCGTCATGGTGACTCATTGAGGGATGTTTGCTTCCTCTTCGATGATTACAGCTTTACACGAGAGTGATGAGATTCACAGAAAATGCACAAGATCATTGCAAATACGGAGTGCTCACAAAGTACACTGCAGCCTTCTGAGCACGGTCGAGGAAGAGTTCGAGCATGGCGAACTTGTTCGAAGCTCCGGAGGCAGAGCAGGAGATCTTTCCGGTTACCTGGAAAATAAGACTAGTTCTAATATATATAAACACCTTTCTTAGATGATTAAATTACTCATCGTTATGAATCCTTTAATTACATCAGCTTATTATTGTGGTGGTGCCAAAGCTGTTCCGGTTGCGTTACGTTTGCCCCTGTTCTCTCTCCACTGTTCTCTCGTTTTACTAACCGCCCAGACAGGTTAGAGAAGAGAGAGAACAGTGCAGGGAGAGATCAGGTGCTAACGGAAGGCAAATGGAACAGCTTTGGCACCACCACAATACGAGATCGCTGGGATAATGGACACCTCTTTCAAAAACACATGATGTTTTACGGAAATATTCGCACCATAGTCACATTAAAATCTTATTGGTCTAGCGGCAGCCCCCCAGTGGAAAAAACATTACCTCGACATGGATCCTCTTTCCCTGGGCGAAGGAGAAAAAGAGCACTAAGAGGATGGCTGTTGTCGTCTGCATCGGGAGTGGCTGCTATGGTGGCTGAGAGCATCGAGGAGGGAAAGCATTACAGCTCTCTCCCTCCATAAAGGCTGTAACACTTTCACTTCGAGAGCCAAAGGAATGGAGCAACAACCATGACGCATCTACTACACCCCGTATTGATAGTCAGCACTATTAGCGCAATTAATCTAACCCATCAAAAATTCTCATTGTATGTTCTTGTTAGAGTTGCGAACCACAGAACTTCCATAGAATGACGTCTGTCTCTCAGTTGTTTATGGCATGCAGCCGAGATTTGCGCGACTCATTAGTGCCGCAAAGCTGCACGACAAGCTGTAATCTCGATTACAACAGCCCCCATTCAATGGACCAGAAGAGAGAAAAGTTTCTGCAAGCCCTCTCACGGGATTGGGGATGAAGACATGAAGGCCAATCTCGGAAAGTGCACGATAATCGCAAGATGCGAGAGGGGGAGGCGGCACGGGGGGGATAGAGTGGGTGGCCAGAGAGGAGGGGGCACCTCGTGCCTTATTCTCCTCCCGCTGCCAATGCTGAGCGATCTCTCGGAGGAGCTGCCTTCTGAGTATCTACTGCCGAGGAGGGGAGAGGAGACGCCGCTATCTAAAGGTACCGTCGATCGGAGAACCTGTATTGATTAGAATCGGTACTTCGCTTACTTGGCACTTCTGTAAACGTGGAAAGTTTTTTGTGCAAATACTTGGTTTGTCCTTTGTGAGCGGAAAAGGATGGCACAGCTATAGTAGTATGGAAGTTTTACGTAGGCGAAAGTTGTTGATGCTTGCAACTGCTTCCTATGAAGTTTGGCTTCGGTGATGTCATGTTAGGAATCAAACACGATTAATCCAGACTTAATTGCAGAGCTTCAAGTCTTCTACTTATCCATCCTCGTCGTTGTCGGCGTCGTCATTTTGGTCTTCATCTGCATGACAACAAAGCTGGTTTGTTGGTTTCAGTTGTCGGGGGGGAATAGACAGAGGGAAGGCACTAGCCGGTAGATGAGAAAAAGGAGTGGACCAATGATCGTGAGCTCATTAGCTGCAATCAGGTGATTTTCTACAATATATGCATGGTATTCAGATTTATCACGGCCTTCGTCTCATGATCATTCACCGACGTCACGATGGCTGCGTCATTGAAGCGGACGCGGTCAGTCATAATCTTATTTACGTAATCGAACTAGAGCCTATCGCATAAGTCAAGCCTCCAATATATTAACCGATTCACGTGACACGTGAGTCATAAGAAGTGTAGGTGGTTCTCTGTATTCGAAATGACGGAAACGCGTTGTTATGCACATGGTCCACTGCTCCCTTTACAGATAACTCTGACGGACTTCTCCATAGCTCCGGAAGGAGAAACGGAAGTGACTTTCGAGCCGGACGAAGAGGACGAACACTCAGTCGATGACCCCGATGCTCCCAACTACGAGTCCTTTGCTCCACGATCTCCGGAATCGCGAGTTTAAAATATCCCGAACCCCTTGCCACAAGAAGCTGCCAATAAACAATGTCGACAGTGAGCAGAGCAATGCTTCACATTTCTAGAATACTGCCGGAAGACCATTTTGTATTCATTGAATGCGAACACCTTTGTATCATGGTTAACAGTATGCTAACCATTGTTTTTCCATTCTAGAAAGCGCGAAACACTATTGTGTTTTATTCGGCTGCTTCCCTTACACAGAAGTGTCTTAGCATGAATGTATTTATCACAGAGACTCGCGGGTCGTCGCTTAGACGACGCCAGCGGCGGAAGCGTACTTGCCGCCCTTTCCAGTTCCTCCTCCAGTGCCTGCTCCTCCCGCTCGCATGGGGCAGTGGCAGTATCCGCCATCGAGTCCGGGGCGTCCATCGTGCCCCTCGTGTCCGGGGGCGCCATCGACTCCCTTCTCTCCCTGAGGTCCTTCGGGTCCAGCGGGTCCTTCGGGTCCGGCCTCTCCAGTAGGGGGTTCCTTTCCGGGCTCTCCGACTGGTCCAGGGGATCCGGGAGGTCCGCGCTGTCCATGGGGACCGGGGCGTCCGATGGGCTTGCGGCCATCGGCTCCCTTCTCTCCGAGCGGTCCCATGGGTCCGGGCTTGCCGACGGCTCCAGGGGCTCCCATGCCTCCGGGCTGGCCGGGCATACCGTCGCGTCCCTCGCGTCCACGGGCACCGTTGGGTCCCTGGAATATGATTAATTATAAATAAAGGGAGGCAGATGGATAATGGAAATGAGAGAGATGGATGAGTGTAATCACTCACAGACATTCCTCGGGGTCCGGGGTGTCCGGGGGATCCAGGGGGTCCCTTGGGGCCGGGCGGGCAGTAGAAGCACTTGTCCATCTGGCGCGGGTCCATGTGCACGTCGTCGGCGTCGATTCCGTCGTTTCCGTCCTGAGTGGAAGTTTGGGTTACGGTATCTTTGGGCAAAATCCTTACATTGCCATTGGGTCCGTTGGGTCCAGGAGATCCGGGAGATCCCTTGGGTCCAGTTGGTCCCTTGGGGCACTTGTTCTTGGCGTCGCACTGGCAGGCATTGGCGAGGGCGGTGCCGGGCGGGTTGGACTCCTGCGATAAAGTGCATTTATGTCTGACGTCTAATATTGCCGAAATGCTTTCACAAATCCGTGTTTGGAATTCAGAGAATTTATGACGATTAGTCAGTCCACAGTTTCGGAAACGTGATCATGCGAACGAAGAGGAAGTATGAGCTTACGACGGGGGCGGGACTGCCGGGCATCTCTCCAGTGGCCTTGTACGCCTCGGCCTTGTAGGAGTCCCTCTTGGCACGCGGGTGGAGGACGAGGAGATCGCGCCAGAGATCGTCGGTGGTGGCCTTAATATTAGTTTTCATTTTGATATAGATTGTGTTTGTATATGCTGTGATAAAACCTTATATAGGCCAATTAAAGTAGTAAAGATTGTTGTGTTATGTCCTACCCTGAAGCTGCTGATCTCGCCGTCGAGCTCGGTCCAGAAGTCGTGGACGGAGACGTAGATGTTGGCCATGAGGAGGAGGGAGGCCGCCATCACGAGGCCGGATATCGCCGAGGCCACGAACGTCGCCGTCTGCACCTTCATTCTGAAAACAAAACACTTATTTATCGGATTCCATAAATCTCTATTAAAAATATCAAGTGGTTTCAAAATAGTAATGGAAAAAGTTGAAAATAACTACTAATTTGAAAGGTTTTGAAAAGTCTGGAAATCCTTGAAAATCGCTACCATGAGGAAAGATTGCTAAATATATCTAAGGAAAGCTGAAACCCCTAGAGATGATAGGAGAGAGGATCTCAGGGTGAGCTTGGTAAACGTCTGCCAGCTCCCTCTTTTATACTACTCCCATCCGTCCTCGGATCCCGTTCCGCCGGCCAACTTGTTATCAGCGGAGTGGCCGCGCCTAGCTCCATTTAGGAGAGAGCACAGGGATCAAGGAGACTTAGAGAAAGAGAGGAGGAGAGAACAGAATAATGATAAAGCGAGAGGAAGAGTATGCGTTAATCACAAGGGACACCGAGGAGATGAGCCAGCGGCCCCGAGCCTTTCTGAGGGAAAGATCCCGTTTGGATGAGTTGCAGCCATATTCTTAGAGGGATAGTAATGCACATGCCTCTCGACCTTTGAGTACCGTCTTCATTTGCGTTTGCCTCACCCCGAAAAGACACTTCGTCAAAATGTGAACAAGCTCCGCATGGCCACGACTAGTGTGACTAATGAAGCACAAAGTACAACTATTCCACATCATACGAAGCCTTGACGGTTTCAAAATGGCAACAATCATCAAGTAATTCAGGAATCTGCTCTCATCGAACCTTCCTAGAACGTGACGTTCTACAGGTTCCCAGAGAAAACGAAACGGAGCTGAGCGATCCGCCCAAATTTATCCACTTATCTATTTTTTCCACTTTAACTGGGAGTAAATTGGATGAGAAGCCATGTGAAGTTAGATATACGATCGTTCATTGCGGCCAAATCCGCACGATTTCTCACCAGCTGACGGAGTATTTTCCTAGGTGTAGTAGCGTGTAAATTTTGAGTGCGTTCCTTTGTCGAGCATATAAATTCGTTTGTTTTCGCAATCTCACCCGCTTTTCCCTTTATTTTCCTTCGACACCCTAGATCATGGTTGACTACGAGTACGAGTTCAGTCCAGACGAGCTGACTGTCGGTGCTTTCTTGTGAGTTATTCAATTAGATACATTTTATTTTTCTTTTTCTTGAATTTCATATAATTATCGAAAAATTACAGAAGCTCATAAAACTGCTCTTACAGCACCCTTCACGAGCGCAGTGACGATCGCCTCGTCATGGCACTATTTTTCTTAATTTTGATCTACGGGCTCTTGGCCAATTTTATCATAATCGTCGCCATCATCCACAGTCGAACTCTGATCAGGATGCCACCGTAAGAGAATAGTTATTTTTGGATCGTAATATCGTCTTTTTTCACTATTGTGCAGCGCCAGAGAACTTGTAAATCGCGTTCCGCGAGTCGAAATTTCCGCCTCTCATATCTCATCGCGAATAAGGAATCTGTGGCTGATTTCATCCACACTTCGGTTGGAATCCATAGTCAAGTTGCGTGCCAAACTTCAGCATCAGATTCCTTTTCTCCTCGAATATACAAAGAGAGCTGTCTGCTAAACAGCACAAGTCTTTTACAAGTTCTCTGGCGCGGCACAATACCCGCCGGTTCCTAAGACGACGTCGTTTTGGACTCTTGCTTGTGTGCACAGGAAAAGATTTGAGACTGTCGTTGAACCAACATGGAATATTCGTTTTCCAAGTATCACTATTCGCAGATACTGGTTCGTGTTACTAATGAGTGCCGGCGACTCGACAATGGCGAGCATCTCCCTAATCCACTTTCTTCCTGCGATCGTCTTCCGTCAGACATATCTCAGGAAATAGTTCGTTTCATTTTCAACTTTCTAAAAGAACTCAAAATAGGAGCCAAATTACACATTTGTAATATTCGTTGTCTTTACAGTCATAGTTTAAGACGCGTTTTTTGTTAAACTCGAGCAAAAGGGCCCCCCCCCCGGACACGTTGGTAATCAGAGGACCTGATGGGGCCGGTTTTGCACATTGGTGTGTCCCGGGTGCCTAATTACGAAAACATACTTTGTTCGGCCAAAAGTCGACAATAGAACATTCTAGAACAAAAAATGTGAGTTATTTGACCCATTGACCTACGAAAGGATTTTAATTTTTTTTACATTTTCGTCCGCGGGGGCATCATATTTTCATTTTTGATCCAAGAAATATCGGTTATGGGGTCAAATTACGGCACTTGGTCAAAGTGCTACTCCAGTTTTTGATGTTTTTCGTCGAAAAAATAGCCCTACCCGAAACGGTTTATTTATGCAAAACGTATATTGATGTCTCCTGTGTACACCATAAAAATATCAAAAAATAGAAAAAAATAGGTTTTATTGCAAAGTGCTTCGGAGTGTTCAAAAACCCCGATTTTATTGCAAAGTTGATGCCAATCCACTCTTTGTATCTTTCTTCCACGAACAATCCAAATATTCTAATCTTATATAAGCTTCTTGTATTGAACCCACCTACCACTTCCACACATACCATGTTCGGGGGTTTGCCGAAACTGACTGCC